>WOVY01015712.1:0-14415 GCA_013436015.1 Rhipicephalus annulatus
TCGCGTTCGTCTTAAGGCCGATTTAATTGAATGGCTCAGGTTGAAGGTGTTATGACGACCACGATAGAGTGGTGGAATGCGTTGCATTGGAGCAATTCTACCGCTGCATCGAGGATAATGTCAGGCTTTGGCTGCAGGACAGACTTGGTGAAGTACAGCTAAACAAGGCAGCAGAGTTGCTGAGGAGTATAATACACGCCGAAAGTTGCACAGCAGGGCAGTGCGCGTTGAAAAGGATGAGAGAAAAGAGGGCTTTTCAAAAAACCTGATCAACGGAGACCGCTCCGCACCGTAATTTCAAGAAAGGACCCGTCTCTTACGAAGGACAGTGTAGGGGAAGGCAAACAGAAGCGGAGAAATCGAGGTGAGGTTTCTCCCACACAGGCATTTGAATCGGAAAACAAACGGAAGCCGCTTAATCTGCTACAACTGCAAAAAGGAAGAGCACATCGCGAGAAACTGTCAGGAAAAGTTTGCCTTCGCAACAATCCGAGAATCAGAAAAAAAACATGCGTTGTTGGGAGCCGTATCTCCAAGAAATTAGGGTGAATGAGAAAACGTGCCGAGAACTAGAGACTCAGCGGCAACCATGGACGTTGTCCATCCTTCATTGGTGTCTCCGGATGACTTACAGGAGAATGCGCGTGGATCAGGCGAGTCGCCGAGGAGCAGAGTGTTCGCTTACCAATCGCCACGGTTGTCATTGAAGGCCCGTTCGGTAAGCTTCGCACCGAAGCGGCTGTGTCTGCCGCACTGAATGATCGTTTTCCTTATCTTTTCTCCAACAACTCGGAGCAGCTTCTCAAAGAGCTGGGCAAATCGTTCTTCCCCAAACTTAGCGTGCATGGCCCTCACGCGATCGCAAGCGCGGAAGCCTGGACCTTGTTCAATGCGGTGAACTTCTCAAGTGAGCTTGTCGGCGGGTCGACGTAACCCCAGAAAGGATATTTTCCGCATGAGTCATGTGAGCAGTCACGCGAGCGGCCCGTAGCGGAAGCGGCCGGCGCGGTAGCGTTGGGGGAGACGACATGGCGCCATTAAATCAGAGCGAGAGGGCTGCAACGCTCTCGCCTGTAGCGGAAAGTTGGAGCGAGCTGCCGAGAGTTGATCGAGAGACGCTCATTCGAGAGCAGCGTGAGGACCTCTCGATTGAAGCACAAGTGGAAAGCCACAAACGCGGCCCAAGGGCTGTCGAAGGAGCACTACGAGAAATCGGTGAAGAAGCGTGCTTTTGAAGTAGGAAGTCAGGTAATGCTGCTGCAGCCGTACAAAAAGAAACAAGCTTGAGGTTGATTGGGAAGGGACTGCCAATGTAATATCGAAGCTTCCCGATACGAATTATGAAGTGAATAGGAAGGCGACCGAACAAAATTTATCACAGTAACTTGAAAGCAGTCGTAAATTTACTTTTAAGTGCGTCCGAGGAAGAGGGAGCGGAAAGTTTTGAGTTCTAGTGAGGTAATAGAAGGGGGACCGAACGTAATCTGGGAGCAGATAAACTTAGAGCCTAGGTTAAGTGAAGTCCGGAACGAGGACCTGAGAAGGATTGTTTCCGAGTTTGGAGACGTGTTTTCGGACCGTCCCGGAAACACGAGGGTGATCGAACACGATATCGAGCTAAGCGGTGAGGAGTCAATCCGTAGCAAGCCGTATCGTTGTTTCCCTGTGCAACGTCGAAAGTATGAGCCACTCTTGGTGCCGCATAGGTATCGTCGCCTAAAAGTGGCCGGTTACTGAGATGGAGCATGATACTCCAGTTGCACAACTTTGACGTTCGCTAAAAAAAGGAAAAGCTAAACGCTAATGCAGGTGCATTGAGCAGTGCGTTCTAGCTAGTACCTTCTCAACCTTTCGGTTTCTCGCTGGCGATTCGGGGCAAAATTTTGACCTCATCATGACCTGGGCTGAGCGCTCTCGTTCAATGTGATCTCAAGGGGCCAACTTTATGTGTATTCTAATTCGTTACGTTGTACGTGGGAAAAAAAATTTGAGTTGTCATTTTAAGGGTCTTTTGTCCCACATGTGCCTCTTGATGTAGAGGGAACGAAATTCCGATAGACACTTAGCTAGGTATATGTTGTACTATACTTTGTCTGGTGTTCTGTCGGGTGACCCAGGGCACTTGCGTGTGTCGTGTGTTGTCTGTTGTCGATCCGTTCTTGGCAAGTTGCAGAACCATCGACAAGTGCTGAAACCGAAGGTGGTAAGAAGAGACGAGTGAAGCTGGTCGACAAGTTGTGGCGACAAGCCAGTGGAGCTGGGATCCGTCGTCAAGAATGGGATGTGTTCCCGGAACAGTCTGGAGCTGCATTCTCCCCATGGTCCTGGAGGCGAACCTGGAGGGACCTGGCGAACGAGCGCGCCTGTCATCCGAGCCCCATGGAAGCAGCTCGTCTTTTAGGCGCATTGTCTGGCGGGGGGGGGGGTGCTGTTATGCCTGCGAGTCCACAGCGAACGGCCGTGCCTCTGAAAAAGGCAATCTGTGTCAAGGCCAGCCCGCCTGACGCGATCAACAACTCAACGGCGTCAGCACGCCACGGCGCCTTTCTGTCGGCGCCTCTCTGGCGCCCACGTGCAGTGAGTCAGCGCACGTGCCAGCGAGCCCGTCGAGTAAACAACGGGCGTCTTCATGTCTGGGGGGTCTGACGCATTGCGCGGCGGACCCCATTGGAGGAGTCTGCCCTGACGACCAGCGGCGCTTCTGATTGGACATTTTGGTTGGACCCAGTGCCTATAAAGAAGCCCTGCGGCGCGTCGCGATCGGCGGTCCGAGGTGAAAGGCGGTCCTAGGTGAAAGCTGACTTGTGTGTCAGAGGGGACCCGTGTGCGAGCAGACCTATGTGTTAGAGAGGAGAGCTCGGCTCTTCGAGTCTCTGTCGGCCCCAGTGCCGAATTTGCAACGCCTCTGTATATATGGTGTACATAAACCTTGTTTAACTCACCGTCGTCTCGTTCGCTCGTCTTATCAGCTCTGCCGCAGAAGCAGTCGCGAGCTGAGAAACATACGCTTCCAAACGGCTGGTGACCTTCCCGGCGGAGTTGGAAGCAGTGGCGCCTTCGGGACCGTGTTGGCGTCGCCGGCTTTCGCAACAGTGGTTGCAGCGGTGAGATTTCGAGGTGCCCTTCGTAACGTCGTCGGAGGTGCGCGTCGCAACAATGACTAGTCATAACATCGAAATCGTGATATGTTTGTCATGAATATCATGATTTACATTTCATGGCCCTGTAGCTCTTGCGGTGGTTTAGATTTCATGGCATGTTGCAAAACTGGTACGGTATGGCATGATTGCATGGCGAACACAAGCGACAGACCCTAACATGAAAATCATGACTTACCTGTCGAGTACTGTTATGACCCACATCGGTAGGCGCCATGCTGTCGCTGAGAAGCGTAGCCGGGCAGCGTTCCCACGCCTGGAACCCCGGTTTTCTTGGAACCAGCGTCGAGAGATGACGGGCGAGCGGCGCTCTTTTAATCCTCAAAGAAGTAGCCGACTCGCCGCTTGCCTATGCCCGCCAGGTATTGTCCCGGCTAGCCGGCGGATGAGACGTCATGTCGCCACGAAGCTGTAAGCCGTTCCAGAGGGGACAACAAAGACAGCGTATTCCTTTGAAGAAACGGTGACCGCCGCCACAAAGTGCCCTGCTAATTGAGCGGACCGATTGGCGGACCGTTTGATGTCTGCTGTCCGAAGCTTGGGACCCCTCGACCAGCGACATACACGACGAGCAAGAGCCTCTCTGGCGCCACCTTTAAGTGCAGTGATCTTGACTCGAAATTGGATGTTCACGTGCGCCGTGCATGCTCGTACCCCTCACCTGTTGTGTGTGTGTGTGATTGGTGTTCCACTGAAGAAGGAGGAGCCCGACCGGGCATATAACGGCGCCGCAGAGTGCAGGACGTCGCTCTGGACCAAGTAAAGGTTCAACAACCACGTTCGTAGTATGTGAACGCTCTGAACTGTGTAGCGGTTCAACCACCACGTTCGTGGTTTGCGAACTCTTAACCTCATGCTGTAAATACTTGTAAATAGTGCCATAAACCTGTTTGTTTTTCGTATCCCCATCTCGTAAGCGTTCGTTTCCTCAACCCGAAGCTACACCACGCTACCACAGCACCCCGGGATCACAACAACTGGTGATCAGCGGTGGGATTCCCAACAGTACCAACAATACTACATACCATGCTCATGATGCGCTCGCGGCCGTTTCGCGAGCACCACATACACCAAACTTGCTATTTTAGTACGTTAATGGATTAATGGAAGCCGAAGGTATGATAATGGTGTAAACATGACAAAGATTAGATGCGTGTCATGTAACAACATGACTACATGCTACGCTAATGATGCGCCCACGACCGGTTCACTAGCTTCACATGTGCCGAACTCGATATTACGCGACGCGAACGGAAGACATAGGTAAATGACATATCCAAACATAATCACAACATGCGTGTCATGTAACAACATGACTACATGCTACACTGATGTTGCTCTAAGGTCATTTCGCTAGCTTCACATATGCCAAGTTTGATATTACGTGACGCAAACGGATGTTGAAGGTATGTGACTGGTGCAAACAGGATAATTATGGGAGACGTGTCATGTGAGAACATGACTACATACCACAGTGAAGGCGCTCATACATTTCGGCGTGACGCGGTGCGCGTGCTCGCCGGCAATCATTTCGTCGTGTCACGCTGGTTTTTCCGCGCCAGGCGCCGGTCTTGCTATAAACTCGCAGGTGCACGCCGCGCTGCGTTGCTTTGACGCATGCGCGTTTCAGCTCGTCCAGCGTTTCCTCCGTCACGTAAAGAGGGAGACGCAGTGATGTCTGGGTAACGCATCAGCGCGAATCGCAGCATGTCTGCATTTCGCGCCGGTTGCCGTCGGGCCGCGCTGACGGACGCTTGTCGCATCTGGCGTCAGACTGTAGGGTGCTCGCGGTTTGCTAACCTTGCGTCGCTGCGCCCAGCATGCGCATGCGTCAACGCTATATTGAAGTATAGTGGGCTCTTCACGATGCGCTCGTGGCCGTTTGGTAACTCCACATATACCAAATTTGCTTTTACGTGACGTCAATGAACGACGAAATGTATGACTGGTGCATACATGATAATCCTGACAAGCAATTCATGTAAGAACATGACAACATACCACGCTCATAGCGTGCTCGCGGCCGTTTCGTTAGCTCCATGTATACCTAATACCGTATCACGGGACGTGAATAGATGACGAAGGTGAGCGACACATCCAAACATGATAATCACGACACCAAACTAATGTATGGCATCAATCGCCTCGACCTCGTAACGTTGTGCTAATTTTAAAGTGACTTATCAACATTTCTCATTCGTGCTTCGCACAATTTTGGATTCCCACTGTAGGTGAGATCTGCCACTTCTTTATATCTACCACTTAGCTTTATCGACGGGCATCTCGGTGAGGGTCGGCACTGCTGCCACCACGGGTTTTCGGTTAGATGAGCACTACCGTAATGCTCTTTCACACGGTCTCCTGCGTCCAGCGGTTCACGCTTAAGCAGCTCATGTTTTTGTGATGCACAAGACTTGGTTAGGTTGACGTCAATTGTCTTATCTCACTTTTTTTGAGAGACAACGTTTAAAGACTCGTCCAGTCACAATTCGAGATTTAACAGTAAATGGCGAATATATCATTAAGCTCTTGACATTTTGTTGCGAAAGTGTAATGAATAAATCATAATGAAGTTCTTTTAGAACCTTGTAGTGCTTGCGAACTTTATTGAAGCATTTCCAAATCTCACGGACGCTTGAGCTCTCTTTATGACGTAAACCTAGTGATCAAAGAACTAGTTACCGATTACCGAACGTGTTCGGAAAATCAGACGTTCGGGAGAATAAGCCCAGGAGATAAGACGTTCCTGAATTTCTAGCTGAGAACCGGTCATCCTGCACTCCAAGTGCTCTAGGGCGACATCGTTTCATCATTATTTATTTATACTTTTTAATAACTACGCTTGGTTCCTATGACTCGGCACATATGTGTGTTCGCATTGCCAAGCAAAAAGGGCATTGCGCAGTATGTTTCTACACTTTTGATAGCTACTACTGTAACAATATGCTCAAATCAGTCATTTAGGCCGGAGTACATGCTCTATCAAAGTCGAAGGCCACAATGTTTTCTCTAGGTCTACTTTTAGTTAGCCAATGCTAAAGGTAGGCATTTGCGAAAGTATGAACAATCTTATTAATTATAAAAAACAAACTGCGACACATGTTAGCGTACAAATAAATGCTTTATCCCAGCAGATACTGAAGGGAGAAGCAAATCATCCTCGCACGTTAGTTCTCATTGATACCCCCTCCCCTCAAAAATGACGAACACTTTATGCACGGCCTGATCTTTATCTCACGGGCAGTTTGAAACCTTGTAAACGTAAAAAAAAAACCTTTGCGACAAAAAAGACATTGCATACCTGCGCACAGGCGAATACAATGTTCTCCCCCCATGCTTTCGAGGCGCTCTTGATAAGCGTGAGCGCTCACGAGCAATGCGGCACTTCAGGTTTTTCATATTGGATGCAAAGACACAAGGTGCTCGAGCAGTGGTGCACTTTTTGATCTAACACCAGCAGATATAGAGTATTTTTTTTTGCCCAATAAACAAGTGTTAATTTTCTTCATATTCCCGACCGCTTGAGAAGCGGTGCAAATCTGCTTAGTTTTATTGAACACTACCTTTGTCAACATAAAAATACGCTATGTCATCAATTTAGCATTAACAAGTTGAAGCTTAAACAATTGAAATGTCACGGTTCATTAAAACATGCTGACCATGCAAGCACTATATGTAGCGAGAGAACTGCTCGATCCTATAGGAATAATTAGGGGGTTTTACTGCATGAGGTTTGAAACGAAAATACAAACCTTCGACATTGGTGATGTGTTTTACATACTTTTTGGGTTTCTTAATGCATCTGATGACACTGTATTGATGGTGTGGTTCATTATTACCTCAATAAACTATGAAGGATTATTTCCTACATTGAGGAATTGAAGGAATGTAATTGAAAGGTCCCGTGAATCCCGGAGTGAGAATGGACCAATTTTTTTTCATTCTGAGGAATTGAAAGGAATAGAATTGCTGCAAATTCTGATTCTGCGGAATAAAATTAGAATAAAATTCAGCCACAAATTCCGTAACACTGCAAGGTACCCATTAACATTGTAATTTCATGAAGGTGAGAATGACCAACTACACCATTGTCGTTCTCAAGATAAGCAAGGCGCCCACTATTCCCATGTGAGACAATATTCTCTCTTTATTGATGCCATGGCTGATAGCACCATGGTGTAACTTTACCTCAAATTGATTTTTTTGCAACTTTGACAGATATAAATCTTTATCTAGGAATACTTATCCGTTTCTGTTGCGGAGCTTGCTAAATCACAGTTTCAAAGAAAGGGTGGAGCAATAAAGTCAAAAGCAATCAAATATATGCATAGAATTAGCAGACATGTCTGTTATATCACAGCACTTACTTGGTGGGCCATCACGACTGGTATGTCTGGATGCGTTAGGTTACAGAACCTTTCCTCGGTCATGTTTTCTCCAGGATAGAAGTCGTTTGTAATGTTTGCCGTAATGTTAACGTATAGACATGAGTCCGGTAGCCTTCTACAGAAGAAAGAGAATACACAGATATCTCGATTACTCTTATTTATTCAGATACATTTCATTCAAGCTGCAGTGTAACGACAGTTGTTTGCGCATTCATTCACAGATAGGCCTCAATAAACTTTTCTGTGGTTCTAGGAATATATTTGCATCTACTTGAATAGCGAAGCAAACACGACGGCATGTGAATGCACATACCATAACTTTTTATTTCACACACGTGTAATTTTAAATGATTCGTTCAATGCAACTCCACTTCTGTAAAACCAGAAATAACTCACGCGTAATTCCAGCAATCTCCTTTCGTCGACTTCACACAGCTCCGCCTACCAAACTGTCCATGACATTTTTCTTCGAGGTATAAATCTTGTGTTACGCGAGTAAAATGAAGAAGGTGTGCGGGATAGCTCGTAGCTAGGGATTTAGTTGAGCAAACCAATTTTTGGAAATCGAGGACGTATGCTGTCTCATTATTTCAATGATGTGTATTGAGACAGATCCTCACTAATGAGCCTCAACGGTTCCCTCTTTTGTCACCTATACTCCTCAATGAGTCTGCTTGCTTTGTTGTTTTGCTAGAAGCATTCGCCTTCACAACTTTGCTGGTCAACGCCGCCTTCACTTAACGTCTTTCTGTTGACCTGCCACATTAAACCTGTCTTCGTTCCACCACTCGTCCAGTTGGTAGGCCCGTTCCGACCTTCCAAAAATCAGGTTATGCTGTTTGCCGAAAACTGATGCGTCGAAGCAGCTCAATCTACTCAAGGACATCATCCTGCTGCGCAGTTTCTCTTGCTCTTCCTCGGAAAGACAACAAATTTCAAGAGTTAAAGGTGCTTGCGCACTCCTGAGACAAGCTGTGGCGGCATAAATTTCAAAAGTTGCCAAAGATACCTCTCGCTCTTCTAATTAAACTTCCGACTCATTGCGATTTCATGTTATCTTGTCAAATAGGGTATATTAAGGGCATAGCCATAATACTAGATTCACCCTTAAACTTTCAGCCCATGCAGAAGACAACAACCAGTCAATACCTCTCTCAAGAACGGACGCTGCTAGGAGGCTCCGCATGCTTGCTCGCCAACGCTCCACGGCTCTTTGAAATGAGCCTCTGTTTACGCATGAAAGATTACGATCCCTCGATCCAACGTTAAGCTTACAGCTTCCAACAAAATTCGACGAGGTGACGCTACTGCTCTGTGCAGACTACGGCTGGGAGTCGCGTTTACCCGAGCGTACGCGTTCCGCATTGGGATGGCCGACACCGCCAACTGTGTACACTGCGGAGATAAAGAAACAATTCGACATATTCTGTGTGACTGCCCGGAATACAACCTGGAAGACAACACCTTTCTAATACACTAAACAGGTTAGATGACCAGCCGCTGTCAGAAGAAAGTGTACTGCACCATCATCATGACTCATCGTCACAGAAGGCCGTGCAAGCGCTACTGGGATTCTTGTGAACTACTGGCCTGTCGAAACGCCTCTGAGTGAACTGATTTTGTGTGTGCGTGTGTGTCGGTGTTTTTCTCTTATTTATTTTTACCTCTCTTTTTTCTCTTTCCACCCCCTATTCCCCAACACCAGTGTAGGATAGCATACCGTATATTAGCATCTGGTTAACCTCCCTGCCCTCCTTTTTTTCTCGTTTCTCTGTCTCTGTCTCACCCTTAAACTAGACAACAGCGATACCTTATCGTGCATAAGAACTGCGTGTATTAAGGCGCCATCCCATCAAAACGATGACGTTATTTCACAATGTGGTTGATGCTCTATCACCGCTTACCTCAGCTCAGGATGGTGTCCACCTGTACTATATGGCCTGATCTCTAAGAGACATATATCTTGACCTACTGTCAGTCAATACAATTAATAAACGGAGGTTTGGCATTAGTGAAGTCAGAGTGCTGAAACAATCGTCAATCGATTCCTCTCTTGACAATGTCAAGTTTTTAAATGATTTTACTCGAAACACCTAAAAAGACAGCCATCGAAATAAAAGGCCAAGCTATTGAAGCTGGCCACCACTATCAAGCCTTCAAAGGGCCCAGCTTCTCTGCATTTTTACGCCAAGAGCACACGTAGACGGGAATCGTTTACGCGTAATATTGCCCAAAGCCGAAATCTTTGATTATCTGCAAAGATTTTTTTTTCATTTCTGGGAATCAAAGATTCGTTTTTGGTTAACAGCTCGTTCGTTGTCCGTAATTTCCTGCAAAACGTTTTGTTACAAACATTTTCTTTTTTTTAGTACATAAATGATTTATACTACGCCTAACATCAATAAGACGTTACCTCTACTGTTCATAAAAGCGGACAATGTAGAGATTCACAACATTGAAAATACCACTGGGACCACTTTTTTATATTTCTGAGTTTTCTAAACCTCTACTTACGTTCGAATCTGGTAATTCACAATTCTCGATTGTTCGCGCGAGGCAGAAGGTGTCTTCCCTGGCAATCAATCGCCCCTGCATTATGATACCAATTTTGGCACACTACGGTGGAAAAGTTTACGATGATCTAGCCTTCAAAAGCTCAACCAAGATTTCCCACTGCGCGGGCCAGTTTCTGCTTTTGCTCTCCGCCAAGTTACTAGTAGCCCTTTAAACCACTCAACGAACCTTTGGTGCCTTGCAGACAGCATTTCAAGACATATCCTTCAGCGAGCAAGTTCCCTTACAAGGGTACATCCACTTTTTAGATCTATAGCCGCAGTTGGCTAAGCACATCTGCTGGGTTTACACTCCTCTGTGCAAGAAGTAATTTCTGCGCTCTTCATCGGCATAATCAAGAACAGCCAAGGGTGCAGTGGCACTTGAAGAAATGAACAATGCCCTCAAGCACAGCTGCCTCCACAAAGTGGACCGCAGCTTCAATCATCTATCAGAGCGCCTGAGAGACAACGGCTACCCGGCGCTCTTCCTCTAACGTTCATTGAAAACGATGCTCAAGGCATTAGACGCACCAAGCAAAACGAATTACCTCAGCTACACTCTTCAAAATAATTCTCATCGCCAAGTTTCAGCAGTTCGACTTCGACCTATGAAAGCTGCAGGCAGTGAAGGCTTGGCTGTTATGTTTTTTTTTTCTTTTTCTCCGAGAAAACTTCTATCCCTGTACAAAGTCATCAACAAGAGCCCCACCAACGATAAAACATCCACAACGAAGCACGGTCTACCCTTAGTGTAGTACAAATGAAGAGTTATTACATTAAATGCACATGTAGTGCGGAAGATCGTGCAAGGACCCAATTTGGCTATGTCAAAATCATTGTGTACAACAGCATGCACACAACGTCAACATCAAGCAAGTTAAGACTTTAGCTATTCACTGCTGAGATTGTGGATTTCCTCCGATGGCCAAGGTTTGGCGCTGACACAGGGACAACTACAAGCGCGAAATATGTATGAAACGTTGACAATAATGTGTGAAGGCGAAGTTGTTTTAGCGCGCCTTTCTTGCATTTTCACAGACAACTAACCCAATGTCTCAGTCAATAATCAGATACATCGTGTAATATTTTAACCATCATCTTGACGTTTACGAGCTCGTTATTTTTTTTCCCTACATCCCACATCCTTCACCTTCTCGCTGTTTCCATTTGCTCTCCCTCGGGCATGGCGGCTGTCTTGCTTCGAAAATGTCTTAATATAAAGTGCGCTTTTCTAAACTCTCTGATGACGGCATGCGAGGTATATGTGCTTCTTTTATGCAGCAGAAAGTATCAGTATCTTTGCCCCAACGTTGGAGTGGTCCTAATCGGTGTGAGGCTTCAGGTTAACCCAATGAAGCTTAATGCTATTTTATCAGCTCATTTGCCAATTTTGAACAGCATTCTTAAGTCATCAGTTGTGAAGCAATTTGATCGTGAATGTGGGTTTTTTCGGAAACAGCATAGGAGCCAGACCAAATGCATCAGTTTTGTTGTCTGGGTCTCATAGGCCCATGAACGCAACGTGAATGTGCCACAGTCCTGTTAACAATGTAACTTACTTATTCTCGTCAGCGCAATTGCCACCGTCACCTCCTAATTGAAGGGGCAAGTCGAGTGTGGCAGCTTCGGCTAGTTGATAGGGCATGACGATAGTTATAGCGCGAGAACAAAACGACGACACAGAAACAAGAAAGACAAGAAGGTTGTCTTTCGTGTCCTTCTTGTCTCTGTGTCGTCGTTTTGTTCTCGCGCTATAAGTATCGGCAAGTCGACGTCGAGTATTCAAATTACTGGTTTACCAATACAACGAAGACAACAGTGTCTGACAGTGCTGTGTACATATCGATTATTCCGTGCAAACCATGCATATACCACCATCGTGACCTTAATTAAAAAGCCATCACAACTTCGAAAAAATGTTTCCCGAAATAATTCAATCAAAACAAACCATTACCCTAAATAGCTTGACTGTGGCTTATTACACTATGTCCTTCACCGTGGACCCCCCTCCCGGCGCGGTACCACAGAAAAAAGTTACAATTTATTCTAATTCGTATAATTTCTTTTCTATTCTACCTGTCTTCCTAACCTCTTATACAGATCTACTGTATGCCGAAGCAAACGCGTATATGTGCTCAGAGCAAATGTACACAATGCAAAAAAAAAAACACATTCTTACTGCACCAGGTAACGGATCTGCTCCTGACTACATTCTGAGAGCATCGATTGTTTTTCATGTCTGTGGTAATGGTAGACATTAAGTTTCCGTAAAGAGCAGAACAATTCGTTGCATTCGGGCAGCCATCATGATCACTGCCTAGCCTGAAAAAAAAAAAGAGAAAGTGTTCGCATTCCTTAATCCGAAGACCAATTATGTCTTATAAAGTAGCAGTTTATGAACCACGTAACCAGAGGTTCGAAATATTTTATAAAAATGAAAATATATGTATCCTCTCTGTGTGTATTAGGATCTTTGTTAGAGCGTGTGCGGTAGGCGCCTTCATTACTTCATCGCTGCTAGATCTCGAGAATACATTCACAGATAGATAACACAAGAATTTCTAACAACGCTGCTGAAAGAAAAACGACCCAAATAAAGAAAACGAGCGCTAAACTAACTCATAATAAACGTACCAGTAGGGTTCAAGCTATAAACCAATGATAGCAATGTTTAGGCATAAAATACTACACCAAGCATGTTGTTAGCTTGTCGGATATAATAAGCACTTAGAAACTTAGCATGCGAAACGAACAAAACTCGTGCGTCACGTGCACGGAAAAAGATTGAGCATGATACACTAACGCACTCACTATCGTAACGCTTGGCTAAACAAGTTTGCCAAATTTTAAAAACGCTTCATTTAGAATTGCATTTCACATATCTTCCCTAACTTCAACGTTTCGCAACTGAACTTCTATGGAGGACCACGAAATGAGGGCCAGGGAACAGATTTAGACAACACTGGTTAATTTGGTAAAGATTATATCTACCATGTCTGTCTTCTTCATTTAGTTTATGTTACAAAATATCACATCATTCGAGAACTTGTGTGCATTAACGCACTGGGCCACTAAAAATATCACCTAAGAGTAAGAAAACACAATGCCTAAGTTTAATTTTATTTTTTCTAAATGTTAGTTTTTTCGCACATCTCCGCTGGCATCCTTTCGATGCGCATAATGGCATATCAGTGGTTTCTATTTGCCTTCTAAATTTCCCGCCTGTAAATAAAAGAAATGTTCTGTCTTAAAGGATTCTATCTCTAACTCTGTACAAAGTTGAGATTCCGTGACGACACTAAGCTATCACAAAAAAGCGTCTATCAAGCCACCATCCATCAAAATAATCGCACCTTACCTCTAATCCGGGAGCACGGGCATGGTCTGCGTGATTACGTACTATAGCAAAGCGCTATTGCAGTGCGCTCCCAGAACAGATATCGTATGCCATGGCGTCGGCTGCGCAGAGGCTCACTGATGCCGGAAGGTGGCGCTGTCGTGAAAGCTTCGCTGTTGATATAGTGCTTGCACACCTGTTTCCTATCGCGTATGCTGATGGTTACACGCACTCACTTTTCACATCGCCGTTCCACAACATGTGCACTATGTCGTGTGATGTGCTGCTAGGTTGTGTAAATTGAGTGACTATCTTTGCAGCTGCAACTTCACACCCAATAACCGGCTTTTGTGCCTTTGCAGATTAATTTTATGTGCGTCACATGAGCCTCCGTTGTCAGAATGCTTATGCCATTGAATACGCACTTGTAGTGTACCACCGTTCCGCTAGCTAACACACTTTTTGCGAACCAGCATGGCTTCATGAGTCAAGATTGTACATTTCACCACTTCGCTTTTTGAGTTCTAGAATATTGAACCACGTCAAAAATATATAGGAGTACTGCACATCTGTGCTTGGTTGTGAGGGGGAAAAAAGCTGCATTTCACACCTGGTCTGGCGTCTTTACACAGAAAAAAATCAAAGAAAACAAATACCTAAATACAGGGTATTTACCTAAATACATAAATACAGGGGAAAGTGAAGTAACGAAAAAAAGTTGCCTATGAGAGCCACCGACCATACTTTATTATTTGTTCTCATGGGCCACGTGTGCTTTTCTTTTTTTACATGTATTTCACAGTCTGAACTGAAATAATGCAGGGACTATTCATAGCAAGGCCATGTTTATTGAATTGCTCTAATTAGCTATTGCGAAAATCACCCAACGAAACGAACAACACAATCGGCTCAACCAATGTAAATATCAGCTTGTTAAAATATAAGCAAACCCTCGGTTATATTTTACTTCAAAACGT
>WOVY01015713.1:0-73361 GCA_013436015.1 Rhipicephalus annulatus
GGACAAGTGCCCCTACCGTCAGCCAATGGTGCACTCTGTATAACTGGCCAATATAGATTTTCATGTCGCATCAAAGGCCACATAGCTCGTCACTTCCGCCGTCGCAGCTTCTCTTTTCATGACATTACAGGGGCCTCACACTACATGCCCACTCAGCCGTGATATCCCGTTCCTGTCCATCCACTTCTTGACGTACGTCCTAGTCGCCGCCCATCCGCTCAAGCCATTTGCCTTCTCCTCGCCGCAGATGTATTTCTCCAATGTTACGTCGTGACAACCCACCGCGAGTGCAAAACCAACGGTCGCAGTTCCGGAGGCAAGAACTGCGTTGACAGCGAAATTTTCATAATCTAACTGCTGTCCCCCGAAATAAATCGAACTGATATTGATGGTATTAAGGTGCACGGATTTGTTGACACTGTAGCTGCCGTATCTGTAATCAGCGAGAAACTGTGCGAAACTTGAAGAAAGGGGACCACTAAACTCACCTACCTATCTTTTCAGACAACTGCGTCCCACAATGTTCAGCCGTCAGTTTTGCGCACTGCACGCGTCGTCATTCAAGGTGCGATGTAGGTCGTCGTATTTGTAGTTTTATTCCGTTCTTCGTACGACGTTATCCTTGGATGGGACTTTTTTTCCTCAAATTCTGCTTTGGTCGACTGTGCTCGTTCCGACCTCACGTTATCTGTGCCATGCTATGACCCTGACGATGGCGCTTTGTGTAGAGTGTTTGCTGCTTCTGACGTTGATATTGCGCCTTTCTCAGGTGTTGTCCTGGTGTCGTGTGCCTCTCCTCTGAAATCGCCTGTGTTGTTTTATGCCATCGGTCACATCTGCGTGCTGTCGAAATGTCATGCTTCCCTTTGCCATCATCGTTTTTCGCAACGGCCACGCTGCCATTTTTGTGTGCAAATCCCTCGGGCAGCCCGTCATCCCTACTGCGGCAAGAATGCCTGGAAAGCTACGAACCTTACGAGTGCATTCTTCAACCTACTATGCCCGATTGTACGGTTTGGCTCCCAATTTATGCTGTCACTCCTACCAACGCACCAAATGATGTTCTGGACGTCTTCTCGGATGCCATCGACTCTGAGCTCGCACCAACTCAGCGCCAAGAGATTATAAATCTTCTACTCCATTTTCGCTCTTCATTGAATCGTGACCAGTCAGGCTTCGCCGAACCTCTGCGGTAGTTCACCGTATTGACACCGGTCAACAAGCCCCGCTAAGACAGCGTCCATACCGTGTGTCATCTGCTGAGCGCTGTGCCATCGACGAACAAGTAGACGACATGTTGAAACTTGGCATCATCGAGCCCTCCAACAGTCCATGGGCTTCCCGGTTGTTCTCGCCAAGAAAAAAGACGGATCCATCCGGTATTGCGTTGACTACCACCGAACTGAACAAGGTACCCGCTGGCCCTGTATACCCTTGATGTATACCCCCTGCCTCGCATCGACGATGCTTTGGACTGCCTACAAGGAGCAGAGTTCTTTTCTTCGTTAGATTTACTCATCGGCTACTGGCAGGTGCCCATGGCAGAGGGTGACCGCCGAAGACAGCCTTTGTAACAATGGATGAACTATATGAATTTCACCGTGATGCCCTTTGGCCTCTGGCGATGCGCCTGCAACTTCGAAAAGATTAGGGAATACCAACCTGCAAGATCTGAAATGGAAAATGTGCCTCTGTTATTTGCACGATAGTGTGGTATGTTCGAGCGACTTTGCGACCCACCTCAGCCGCCTCGGGCAAGTTTTTACGTGCCTTGCCAAGGCGGGACTTCAACTTAACTTGAAAAAATGCCACTTCGGCGCTCGCAAACTTGTAATCCCGGCCTAGTGGTTTCTAAGGACGCCATTCTTGCGGACCCTACAAAACTTAATGAAGATGCCACTATCCCAAAACCAAACTAGTCAGCCTATGTTCTTACTTCCGGCGCTACGGTCCGCAATTTCGCCTCCATTATCGCCCCCTTGACCAAATCTTCTCACTGGAAGTTCCGATTTGTCAGCGTGGTCGTAGGCGTGTGATCATGCATTTCAAGAACCCAGACGGCTCCTTACTACGCCTCCCATACTTCGACATTTCGATCCATCTGCTCGAACGAAGCTTTATACTGCGCTAGTGGTGTCAGGCTAGAGGCCATACTGGCCCAACGCAAGGATGGCTTTGACGCTATGTCGTCACCTATGCTAGCCGCACCCTCAGTAAAGCTGAGAAGTGTCACAGAAAAGGTGTGCCTCACCACTATTTGAGCAATCGGAAAATTTTGGCTTTATTTATATGGACGCTCGTTTGATATTGTGACAAACCACCATGCGCTTTCCTCGTTATCTTCACTATTAGATCCGAATGGTCAGCTCGCTCGTTTGGCATTGCGGTTACAGGAATTCGATATCCGTGTTATCTACCATTCTAGCCAGAAGCATTCTGACGCCGATGCCCTGTCACGCTCACCGTTGGCTTCAGAGCCTGTCTGCTAGCCTATCTCCCCCAGTGCCGCCTTGGCCATCAGCGTTTCGGACATACTTTCTGAGCAACGCAAAGACGCTTGGATTTCTTCCTTTTTGAACTTTCTCTCAAACCAGACGCTCACTCCAGTTTTCAGGACGCTTCGCCGTCAAGGACAACACTTTGCTGTTCGGGATAACCTACTTCAACGCCGAAACTACAGCTCGATCGGCTGTAAGTGGCTGCTGGTCATTCCCCGACATCTCCGCTATCACATCTGCGCCCCGTTCCACGATGATCCGCAATGTGGTCACGCCGGTGTGTTAAAAGCATACACTCGCTTGCAGCTGCGGTACTACTGGCATGGTATGTACCATTTTGTTCGCCATTACGTAAGGTCCTGCCTTACGTGCCAGCGACACAAGATGCACACTCAACATACCACTGGTCTCTTGCAACCGTTGCAATCTCCAACACAACCTTTCGATCGTGTCTGAATCGACCTTTACGGTCCGCTTCCCTATACTTCAAGTAACAACCGCTGGGTCATTGTCGCTCTCTGACCCCCTGACACCGTACACTGAAACAGCTACTCTACCTTCTGCTAACCGCAAAACACGTTGTATGTTTTGAACTGCTAACAAAGTTCTGGCTTACTGCCATCATTGTGCCGATCCTAAAAGCATGTAAGCCAGCGTCAAAGCCTTCATCGTACAAGCCTGTCCATCTTTCATCAGCCGCCGGCAAGGAGACGGAAGCAATGGTCTTCAACCCGCCTCGAGTGGATTGCTATGACCCTGGACTACTTTCCCGGACGGCAGACTGGATTCCGGCGCTAGTGCTGCCCAGCAGACTCGCTTAGTGACGTCGCCTAAGCAACTGGAGCATCCAAGAAGCATGCATGGGGCGTCCTTTTTTGTGCTTTTGGACGTGCAAAATGCCTTTATTGGCCTGCGCACCTGGCAGTCATGCAGGGCACTAGCAGCCCTGGGCGTGCAGGGTCGCATGCTGTGCTTGTGCAGGGCTTTCTGTCAGGCCGATTTTTCCTCGTGAGAGTCGGCAACGCACTCACTTCTCCACAACCGGTATCGACAAGGGTTCCACAGGGTTCTGTACTGAGCCCCTTTTTATTCAACATCGCATTGGCACGCCTGCCAGCTGTCATTGCTTCCGACCAGCGCTACCCAGTACAATGTGTCATATACACTGACGACCTCACCTTGTGGAACTGGGGCCCTACCAGCAGTCTGTAAACTGTCCGATTTTGCCTGCAAAGCACACTGAATGCTGTAGTCGACCATTTCGCATCTGTATACATGACTGCCTCTCCGGCCAAAATGAACACACTTCTTGTGCACCCCAGACCAAGAACACGCAGCAGAGTGGCTCGTCTAACCATCGAGGGCACCGCAATACTGTAGGAAAGTACGGCGAACTATCTCCTTCGCATTGACCATCGGCTGTGCTGGGCTCCCGCAGTCAACGAAGTCATATGCATAGTGAAAAGAACCCAGAAGGCAGTGAAGGGCATCTTCCTCATTGGCCGCAGCTTCTCACCATCCTGGGCTCTTCGCCTTTACACAGCAGCAGCAACATCACGGCTGCTGTACGCATTTCCAGTGGTTGCACTTTCTCGGTGGCTTTAGAAGTGCTTTGAGTTATGGCGTAGGGCTTTCATTCGCTGTGTCCTCGGCCTGGTGTGGGTCCTCTTAAGTCGCAGCCACGCTGGCAGAGGCGGGTGTCTGGCCTTCTTCCTGTTTCTAAAGCAACGTCGGCTTCTACACATTGATTGGCTAGCCCATGCACTTGATGGGTGCTTGCTGCTCGCCTGGCTGCAAAGTCGACTAGGATCTCGGGTGGGCGAGATGGTGCAGACCTATCAAGCAGCTGTGAGAATGGTGCCTACAGGCGTCCCTCTTCCCCTTCCAACAGAAAAACCACAGGCTATCAACACTGGTTTGGGAGGGCTCTCCAAGCGTCGCTCACCCATTTGCGCACTCAGCAGGCCTCAGCCTCCAAGATAGAAGAGGAGCAGTCTAGAAGGCTTATTGCGCACACGGACGGCTCCGTCATCCGAGACGAAGGCTCGGCCACAGCTTCCTGCTATATTCCAGCACTTGGTTGGACGGCCTCCTGCTGTCTGCCTTTATGACCGGCTCACCACTGCAAGAGACAGCCGGTCAACACCTGGCAGTTAACCTACTGGGTGCAAACCCATCAACGTGCCCCGTGGACGTCGCGTGCGACTCAAGAGCTGCGTTGCAGGTCTTGGAAAAGCCGGAATGGGCAGGCTTCGCAACGCAGGTGCTCGTCACCAAACGGCATGCCCTCCTTGCCAGTGGCGTCAATGCTTCTCTGTACTAGGTCCCATTTCATGTGGGAATCCAGGGAAACGAGCAGGCTGACGTCGCGGCAAAAGAAGCACATCACTCCGCCATCCCTGTGTATCGTACCGTGATACGCGCGTAAAGCAACCAACCAGATATGCACGTAGTGCAACGAACCTGTATACATAACCTTCAGAGATCTTGAGAAGGTGTTGGACTCAGTTGAGAAATGAGCAATGATGCAGGCAGTATGGAATCATGCCGCGAAGAGCCCTACATAACATGCTGGAATAAATCTACAGTGAATCTACAGCCATCTTAGTTCTCCATAAAAAAGTGACATATTTCCAACAAAGAAAGGTGTGGGCAAGGACACACGATCACTGCAGCGCTATCACTGTGTGGTTATAAGGAGTTTTCAGGACCCTAGATTCAGAAGAGTTAAGAATAAGAGTTAAGGAGAAGAGTCTTAGTAGCCTGCAATTTGCTGATCACGGTAACTTGATGAGTAACTCAGGGGACGAATTGCAGCTCAGAGTTACTGAACTGAACACGGAAATCAATTAGTAGGTCAGAAATATCAGATGCACAATATGAAGTAATGTGCAACAAACTCCGCAGTTTGTTGCACATTAGGTGGAGAGACGCTCAAATCCGTAAATGAATACATCTACTTACGACAGGTAGTAACCACTGAGCCGAACCATGCGAGTAAAATAACTAGAAGAATAAGAATAGGGTGAGTCACATTCGGCAAAACATTCTCAAAATCATGAATGGTAGGTAGTCACTAACCTTCTAGGGGAACGTATATACCAGCTGCATCTTGCCGGTACTTGTCTACAGAGCAGAAACCTGATGGCCTTATACGGGGTTTCAACTTAATTGAGGACAACGCTGCGAGCGATGGAAAGGAAAACGGTAGGTGTAACCTTCAGAGAAAGGATCAAGAAGAAAACAGTGGTTCAGATTATCACAGGTGATATGAAGAGTAAATGAACCAGAACAATTCACGCAGCATGTAGGCAGGATGACCATCGGTCATTAAGGGTAACTGACTGAAGAGGAGTAAAACGCGCAAGGAGAAAACAGAAAGTTAGGTAGACCGATCAGATTTAAAAGCTGGCAGCAGGAAGCACTAGACCGGGTTGATTGGGAAATCATGGCAGAGGCCTTAGCCCGGCAGTGGGCGTAGTCAGGGTACCGCTGATGATAATCCTACTTGGAAGCTTTAACGCTATAGTTCATTGCGGTAGCAATTATCTGGACAGTCTTGACTGGTTTTTGCCGTTCCTACCACTGCCGTCATACACCGCATATGTAACATATATATATATATATATATATATATATATATTGGGAAAATTAAGAAAGAAAAATTTACTCTGTATCTTCATGTTTCACAGCAAATTTCGTCGAAAGACGCTACTATTGTGTCTGGAGAGTGTGAACAAAACGTTTAGCTGGGGCCCTGCGTGAGAAAATCGGTGAATGGTGCTTTGGAGCTGCTGCGTTAGAGTGTTTCCATGTGTGCAGTGAAGCTGAACGAGGCATAGAGGCACGTGAGATATCAGCGCTATCTGGCAGTTGTCTTGGAAAACGAAATATAGCCTCTGATATCGCAAACGCGTGACGTGCACACCCGTGTCGGAGGCGATATTGTGTAGAACGCCAAGTTACGGGTAGGTACCACCACCATTTCATCTCAGCAAAGCGTTGTAAACACTTGCCGTTTCATTGTCTGCGCAGCGTGATAAACTTGATGGTCTTTTGAATTACTCATGCGTGCTATCTCTAATATAAATATACCCAAGACAGAATATTGACGTGTTGTTATTCTGCCTCAGGTATACACAATAATTAATTTTTAATTCATCACCGCATAAGTCCGAACGACAAAAACTTGAGTGATAGGTGGGCGCTGTGGATGGGGCGAGATTTTGGCCGTTTCGGGTATTGTTTCGTTTGACAGACAAACGGAGTGACAGGCAGACGTACAGTCAGACCAAGGCTTTTAGGGGCGAAGCTCCTTATAGCGGCACTTGTTCAACCCTCGTAGCCGTAGTAGTAGTGTGTGACCAGTATTACACTTTGACCTCCAAGGTGGTGCCGGTGAGAGATTTTTTCTGTGCGTTGTTGAACAATAAAAGATAGTGCTCAATGTACATGGCAGTGGCTGCTAAGGGGGAATGAGAGACAGGAAATTTCGGCTTTTAGGTAACGCGCACGATGCGAATTTTTTATTGTTCAACAAATCACAGAAGACAAGAAAGGGTTGCCACGTTATACTCGCTGGGCGTAACCCCCTAGGCTTTAGAAAGGTTTAGCTAGCGTTGGGCCGCAGTACCATCAATACAGTGAACTAGTACATACCATGAACTTGAGATGGTTAAAGGTGGGAAGTAGACACGAAGCACAAGCCGTAAGAAAGTGTGCGTGTGCCTCCTTTTGTTCAGTCCTTGGAATGTAGATGGCAGATGGCGGTGCTTCTATGTGAGGAATATATGATGAAAAGATGCGAGATGGTGGTACTTGGAGTGTTGAATAGGTGGACGAACGGACACACAGACATATGCATGGATGGACGCGCGGATGGCTGCATGGACGGATAGACTCATGGACGGACGCAGAGCGGATGAATGAACAAAAGCAAGGACGTACGCACAGATGTACGTGCGGACGTACGAGCAGACGCACGCACGCACGGGCGGATCGACGCACGGGCGGCCACACAGAAGCACGCATGGATGGACGGAAGCAAGAGTGAATGAACGGACGAATACTTTGCCCCACTATCCATCATTCACTCCTTGAATATGCCGCCATTTTTTTCTTCGAAGTGCCCCAGAAAAGACTATTGTCTTTAAGAAAAAACAACTGCGATTGGCACCCAGCTTGTCGCGATGTGTCAATGCACGTTTGTGTCCCGCGCGTACATTGCCCCGCGTATGAGGGCAGGGGGGTACAGTGCTTCTGCGCTCGCGCTTATCCTCCGATGGGGAGAGTCATTTACCTTGGCCTTTCATTGAAATGATTGTGTTATTTGCCTGGGCTACAAAGGTTGCCTTCGCTCGCCAGGCAGGCCCCATCTGCTAAAATAGCGTGCTTTTCAAACACAGCGAAGTAAAAACTGAGGCACTTGTTAATTCGAAGTGATATCTCTGCCTGTAATTATAATTCGTGCCTAGTTTTTCTTTGAACAGCGCGTTTAGAGTTGTAAACGTTGTTAGGTAAATCTCGTCCCGCGCGTCATTTGTGCGTTACCCGTGCGCTGCACGTTTTAATGTGCCAGCCGTTCTCAGCGTCGCTTTCCAAGTTACTGCTATCGCACTCATTGCTTCGCACTTGCGGCAAAACTGTTATTTTTTTTATGGCATATCCACGGAGTGATTGATGAAGAGTGGGGCGAAGCATTCGTTCATCTGTGTCACCGTCCATGCGTCCATCTGTGTGACCAGTTTTTAAGGCGTGGGCTGAACCTCCCGTCGAGATCGTATATATATAGTCACCCCTCGTTACTTCTTGAAGTGGTCGTCAAGGGTGGCACTTGTACATATAACAAGATTCATATATGTTGAAAAATGGAAATTATACGATACTAGAAGACGTTACCTGTAATATGACAAATCATAACAACAACAACATATATTTTAAGTGATTGAGGATGAGTGGGGCGAAGAGTCCATCAATCCGTCCGTGCTTCCGGCCATTCGTTAGTTCATGCTTCCCTCTGTCCATGCGTCTATTCGTCCTTCCGTACAACCGTGCCTGCGTCCGTCCGTCTCCCTGTGCGTGCATCTGTGGGTCCATCCGCGTGTCCATTCATGCGTCCGTCTCTGCGTTCGTCCGGCATTGTGTTCGTCCTCGCGTCCGTTCATCCATACATCCGTGCGTCCATGCGTTCATTTGTGCGTCCGTCTGTTCATGCGTGTGCCCGTTCATTCGTGTATCTGCCCATGCGTGCGTTCATCCGTCTTCTCGTGCGGCCATGTGTGCGTCCGTCTGTGTGACCATTCCTGCGTTCGTCTATGCGTCGGTTCGTCCGTCCGTGCATAAGACAGACAGACAGACGATGGACGGGCGCGGCCAGCGGTTGATTCACGGTTTGCCCAATAAAATGTACGATACGCTCAAGCCAGCGGTGGCTGACGCTTGACAATGTAACTCCGATGTGGAAGCGCGCAAGAAAATAGGAATGACGTCGCACGAAAACGTTGGCGATCGCGTGTTCGTTGGTGGCGACGTACCCTATGTGGTGCGGTGTAGTAATATTAAAGCCGTTTTGGCCCGCACACGCATTCAGATGGTCGGAGGATGAACAAGGCTGCGGAGCAGCGTGCGCGCAAGGCGGCGGCTGCTTGCGCTCGAAAACGAAACCACGATGTACGAGTGCGCGAAGAAGAAGCGTGCAGTGAAGCTGCGCTGCGGCGCTGACAAGAGCTCAGCGTACGAGAACAGGACACCGAAGTGGCAGCGGTGTGTTGACTTAGCTTCGCTCTCCTCTCCACCATTAACCCCGTGGATATGCTGTAATTTTGTTAACTTCGACGAGCTTCTTCTGTTTCAGAGCATTCGAAAGGTTATAAATAAACAAAAGGACACGTGAACGTAGTACGAACATATATCATATGAGCAGCAACTTCGGAAGACATGCCAATACGTTTGATGCAAGGAGCACTTCACGGAACTGATAAATCAGTAAAAAACAAACAGAAAGTTCTTCTGGGATGCTACAATTTCATATGGCGCGCTTTTTTAATGGCTCCGAGTTAGGTATCTAACGGAAGAGTATTGCCTGAAGCAGTCTTGGGCGTTTTTTTTTGGTTACGCAAGGGTCTTACATAGTGTGCCTAATAAATCTAGCATACAGCAAAAAAGAAATGTCTGGCTAATTGAGAAGTGCACTGGTTACATGCGACTTAGCAACGGGTTTGTCGTCAAGTAGATTTGAAAAGGCACCAAAACTCAAGCTGAAGGTAGCTAAAGCAGCCATGGCACTTAACTTAAGCGCCAGATGTGTAGCCAAGTTGAAAAAATCACCGCATATCTCAATGAGCGATGACCAGTGGAGCGAAGCGTCTGTCTGTCTGTCGGTTGTGGATATGCTATGCTTGCTACGGCGGAGGGACGGTTCGCCTTAGGCCACAAAAAGCTTCACCCCTCAAAGTAACAGTATATATAGAATTGTTCGTACGTAATAGTATATAGTATTCGCACAAGTCAAAAGAGAATATAACCACAATATTTTTCCTCTTATTTGGCATACAAGCCGCCACTAGATGCAAAAAATTATAAGTTGCTTCAGTTTCAGTGCGCCTGAATATATTTTGTCTACAATAGCAAAAATGCCTAAAAAGTAATCTTTGCCTACTACTTGGCCAGAACTTTAAACGCTGAAGTGCTTTTTATCTTGAAACCGTGGTCAAACCAACACGAAGCCGGCCTCAAGAAGAGAAATGTGATCCAAGATAAACAGTTTAGCTTCATTTTGATGTTGATGTCTCTTTCACGCGCTACTTTCGCATTAAAGCATGCGTCAACCTTGTGCTACACATCCAGACGTTTCCTCATTTGAGCGCCTCCCTCGATCCAGCATTGCGGGCGGAAGTATGTTAGATTGGCCTCCTCGATGTGTTTTATTCTGTTGGATCATATGTGGGGTTTAACGTGCTAAAACCAACATATGATTACGGGAGACGCCGTAGTCGAGGGCTCCGGAGTTTTCAACCACCTGGAGTTCCTTAACGTGCAACCAAATGTGAACTAGTTCCTTGACAAGGCGAGGACATTTATATATGCATATAGCAACACGACAGAAAAGCTTGCGGGTATGTGCTATTGTTGGGACTCGCTTCTGTTTTAGGGGTTAAGCTCCTTAGAGTGGCACCCTTTCGTCCCTCCTAGCTGTTGTAGTATGTAACAAGTATAACTATTTGACCTCCAAGGTGGTTCCGGTGAGAGATTTTTTCTGTGCGTTGTTGAACAATAAAAAATAGTGCTCAATGTACCTGCCAATGGCTGCTAATGGGGAATGAGAGACAGTAGCATTCGGCTTTTAGTTAACGCGCACGCTGCGATCCCCATTAGCAGCCATTGGCATGTACATTGAGCAGTATCTGACAAGAAAGTGTTGTTACGTTATACTCGCTGGGTGTAACCTCCTTAGTTTTAGAAAGGTTTAGCGAGTGTTGAGCCGCAGTGCCATGAATACAATGAACTAGTATATACCATGAATGAACTCGAGGTTGGTAAAGGTGGGAAGTAAATACGAAGCGCAAGCAGTAACAAAATAAAAGCTGAAATCTCCTGTCTCTCGTTTCCCATTAGAAGCCATTGGCATGTACATTAAGAACTATCTGACAGGAAAAGGTTGCTACGTTATACTCGCTTGGCGTAACGTCCTTGGTTTTAGAAAGATTTAGCGAGCGTTGGGCCGCAGTGCCATGAATACAGTGAACTACTATATACCATGAACTCGAGGTCGTTAATGGTGGGAAGTAGACCGGAAGCGCAACCCGTAAAAAGGTGTTCGTGTACCACCTGTCTTTTATACCTTGGAATGTCCGCTGGATGGCGGGGCTTCTTTATGGAGAATATATGATAAAAAGATTCTAGATGGTGGTGCTTGGAGTGTTGAATAGATGGACGAACGGACACACAGACAGATGCATGGATGGACGCATGAACGGACGCAGGGGTGGATGCATGGACGAACGCAGGGATGGACGCACGAACACACGCACGCATGGACGGGTGGATGGACGCATGGACGGTCACACAGATGGACGCATGGACGGTGACAAAGATGGACAAATGCTTCGCCCCACTCTTCATGAATCACTCCGTGGATATGCTGCCAATTTTTTATCTTGAAGAAATATCAAGAAATGACCCATTACGTGTCAGGATAGAAGTTCAAAGTATTCTAAAAGCAGCTATGGTGCGAAGTTCAAAAGTGTGTAGCTAAGCAGTGCCGATAAATAGCCAGTTTGGTGCAGTTGTCCACCAACTGTAATTCTTCTTAGCACTGCTTGTTTCACAATAAAGAAGAGTCTTCTCAAAAATATTGAGTGAATAAAAATGTTAACCTTTTATGTAGATTGAAACAAAAAACGTATTAAGTCGCTCTTTTTATTCCTTTCTATTTTTGTAGAATGGATTGCCATGGAAGACGCTCTCCTAAACGGAGAACAGGACGTTCAAAGAGCTGTCAAAATAGCGTAAGTGGTTACACGCACTTTATTATCACGCTAGATTTCCTGATAAACCGGACTAAACAGTTCATTATTCAACATCTTCATAAATGCTCTGCTTCCATAATATGGCAGCTAACTTCCTGGTTATTCTAAGCTATCTATCATCTTACAGATGACTTCACTTTCATTCGACAGCATACTGTAAAGCTATTAGAAGGCCAGTTACCTGCACTGAGTGCAGCGTTGACACAGGCGGTGTCGTTTGTTTGTAAACTGCAGATGGACGATGATAACGCGAACACCTTAGGTGCACACTTGTTGGCAAAAGAAAAAGGATCCGTGAGCGGCAACTGCATTTAGCTAAAACTGCATCGCCGTGCCGTCTGTGACTAAGTAGCTGGTGTCGAGACATTGCAATGCGCGTGCGCATGCTGTCACCCTTGTAGCACTGTTCGGGGGGGGGGGGGGTCGCTTTCTTTGTTAATCTGTCACGCGCTTATATCGACGGCGAAACGCGGGCAAAGAAGGATGCGCCACTTGGATACGCCAAAAACAAAAAGCCAGCAACCTACGCTTCACACCAGTGGGGCACCGAATCAAATGGAGAGTGCGATGGATAGAAAAACGAAGCGCCCTAACTTCAAAATGCTGCATGCAGTCGTCTACATTCCATCTCACAAGCTTGTGGCAGCACTAACAAGGTTAGGTTTGATTTCAACTTATCGAGAAAGCGAGTCCATCGCGTTGTATTATTCCGCAGAAACTTTTAGCTGTGGCCTGATTGGTTGAGTGACCGCACCGCAAGACCGTTCCACATCTCAGTGAACAATGTTTCAGTCCAGTGGCATGGAGGCGGATATGTTCTAGGCACGTATGCTCAGATTTGGGTGTACGTTAGAGAACCCCAAGTAGTTGACATTTCCGGAGCCCTCCACTACGGCGTATCTCATAATCATATGGTGGTTTTGGGACGTTGAACCGCACATATCAATCAATCAAATCAGAACGTGGTCCAAAAAAGCACGTGTGCTGACGTAATTCTTGAATGTTGGTACGCACTATCTGCCCTTGAAGCAGAGGTATAAATCTTTGACCTCCTTCAAATTGCTTGACGCTTAACTGCTCAGAAACCCGATTCACTGTGGGGATGTTCATTGTAGGCGTTACTTAGAGTAGTTATCATTTTGAGTAGTTTTCATTTAAATTTATACGAAGAAGACGTTACGGCATTAATGATTTTTTCCACTGCCGACACAAAGCGTGAAACGAATGGCACTAGATCAACCGCATGCGTTTCTGATGTACCAACAGGTTTATTTTTTCACACATTGTGATTTCGCTACCCCTAACAAATTGGCAGTGACGCAGGGACACTACAATAGCTTCTTAGCATTCACACAAATATGACACATTTCATAGCACACGTTTGCCCTTTTGGGCTACGGACAGAGGAAAAAATACATGTCACATAATCCTTAGAAATTGTTTCTACTACAGATTAGCACTTCGGAATTTCTTAGTGAACCACTTTTTATAGTTGTCACCATTCATCTCACTGTGATAATCACCAGACCTTTTTTTTGCACAAAACGCTTTACCTGCGCTTTCCACAAACCCATTTTCGTTCACGTAATAATTCAGAGTATGGCGGCCGCCTTTCCTACTAGTGTCTTTACTTTATAAAATTAAGAGAACGCTGGGCACTCTCTTTGGGAGAGTACGTTTTGTCCCATATTTCGCTCTCTTTACCAGAGCAAATCGCCTCTTCTTCAGGCAGAGCAGAGTAATTCCCCCTTAACACTGTAACATAACGCTGAGCGAAGCAGAGTTACATAACCCAATGGAAGAGTGTAGTAGTAAACCTCACGATGAAAAATAATAACACATCTGCAGCCTAAATTGGGCTCCTTAAATTTTTGACATGTTTCCCTGTGCGCGAATTGATTGATTGATTGATATGTGGGGTTTAACGTCCCAAAACCACTATATGATTATCAGAGACGCCGTAGTGGAGGGCTCCGGAAATCTAGACCACCTGGGGTTCTTTAACGTGCACCCAAATCTGGGCACACGGGCCTACAACATTTCCGCCTCCATCGGAAATGCAGCCGCCGCAGCCGGGATTTGAACCCGCGCCCTGCGGGTCAGCAGCCGAGCACCTTAGCCACTGGACCACCGCGGCGGTGTGCGCGAATTGTAAGGATTGCTAAATACGTGCACTACGATAAAAAGAGCGTTAAATGTGAAAGAAAAGACTTACCGAGGGAGACTCAAACCTTCGCCCTTTAGACGTACTGCTGATTGCGAGCACAATGCGCTAACACTTACACGGCAGTGGAGTTTGCTTCTATATTTCTGTGCTTCGCAAATTTTCAAGAACAAAGTTTCTACAATTGGTTCATGTACAATTATGATACTACGTGCCGTATTCAATCCAAAATATAGTTTTGCATTTTTTTCAGTTTGGGAAACGAAGTTTAGGACTATGTAAAGTATTCTATGGCTCGTAGAGCATCGACATGATGTACAGCCATCCGCGACCTCCAAATACTATGCATAGCCAATAGCATGGCGATGCTCTACTGAACTTCATTCCCATCATCAATGGCGAGGTACCTTACTTCATGTGTGTTCCGCGGGAAACCGTTCGTTAATGTCCTTTGTAGGATATCCCAGAAGAACACCGTGTCCCAACAAACAAGAAAAACATGTTCAGTCGTTACGGCCTTCCGGCACAAAAAGAATTGATATTCCAATGGAACCAATATACCTTTGTCATACATCTTCGTCTTAACTGGCAAGACACCGGCACGAAGCTTGAAGAAGGATGTGTCAACCCCGGACGCACAGGCATGCGTTAAACACGCTTTGACACTTTGCTTCATGTCCCAGCAGAGTACTGAGTTTGTTACAGTGTAACTAGAAGAATCTCGTCGCATAGATTGATTTCCAACTTTTTGCGGGGAACTGTGCGCAACTATTGAAAAAATAGCGTGTCTTCAGGAGTCGGAAAAACCAAAGATTTCCGACTCCGACTTAGCTTTATGTTGTATCTTTGAATTTCAAACAAGACATAAAAACTCGGGCAAGTCACTAGCCAATCGGATTGGACAGACAGGGCCCAAAGAAGGGTCCTGAAAATCGCGAAAGTACATTAAAGGGTTTACAATTTGACGCTGAAACAAGTGCGACAAAGTCAGACGAGCAGCACACACATCGAGACAGGTTCAACTAGCTTGTTTTCTCCAACTTAGCACTCTAATAAAGACGGCAAAATTATTAAATTTCTACACATTCGTTCAAAAGTATTTAGTACTTGCAAAACATACCACTTCATTGTAATGACGAACAGATTGAAAATGGTCGTGCCAGCAAAAACTGGCTAATCCCTCGGACAGTGGAACTCGATTATATGCGAAGTGCAAATAAGGAAGGTTGATATGTTACTTTAAAATCAGCACAATGTTATGAGGTGGACGTTATAAGCCGTGCATCGCTTCCATACTATGGTTATCATTTTTAGACGTGTTATTTACCTTCGTCGTCGAGCCATGTCACATGATACGAAATTTGGTATAGGTGGAGCTAGCAAAACGACCGAGAGCCCGCTATCAGCGTACCACGTACTTGTTCTACATGACACGCATGTGATGAGTATCACGTTTGGAAATGTGATTTACCTTAGTCGTTCATTCACGTCACGTGATACGGAATTTGGTATATGCGGAGCTCGAGAGATGGCGCGTGCACCCCGTGATTGTAGCATGTAGTCATGTTTTACATGGCACGCATGTCATGATTATCATGTGCGGAAATGCCCATTCACGACCCGTAATACAAAATTTGGTAGATTTAAAACCAGCGAAACAGCCGCGAGCGCATACTAAGCGTGGTATTTTGTCATGTTCTTACGTGACAAGCATGTCTTGATTATCAAGTTTGCACCTGTCATGTACTTTCGCTATCCAGGGACGTTCCGTTACACCGAATTTGGTATACGTGAAGCTAGAAAAACTACCGTGAGCCATAAGCGTAGCGTATAGTCATGTTTACATGACACGCATGTCAAGGTTATTATGTTTCGAAGTGTCATTTACATTCGCTGTTCATTCGCGTCACGTGATACCAAATTTAGTTTATGTAGAGTTAGAAAAATGGCTGCGAGCGCATCATGATTGTGGCATGTAGTCATGTTCTCACCTAACATGCATCTTTTGATTTACGCGTTAGGGCCAGTCATCTATGGTCGCCGTGCACCTATTTCATACCATACAAGTTTTGCAATATGTGATGTGAGCGAAACCACTGCAAGAGCAGCAGACCTATATATGCATATCATGGCATTCATGACATACATATCAAGATTTTCATCTATGACTGGTCACTTATACTTGACATACCGTCATGTTTTACCATGCCGATTAGCGTATTGATACCATTATCGAAACAGCGAGGAAAGCCTTGTATTAGGCGGCTGTGTAGATAGATAGATAGATAGATAGATAGATAGATAGATAGATAGATAGATAGATAGATAGACACGTGCAATGTCATCGAAGTTCTCAAAAAAATGCTTCGCATTTAAATTGAAAAAGATCCCTACCCTTGCGTTTTTCTACTTTTTCATGGATTCGAGCTGCCCGTCTTCGCCAGTAAGCACCACCGTGAATGTACTTTTCCAAGGGTACGCCTAAGTATTTTACTGGTGTTGTCACCCACTAAACCTTCATCAACTAGTTTGGCGTGAGTTCCCAATGTCCATGCCAGAAACAAAGACACTTTGCCCAGAGAAGTGCACTTCTACTAACCTCACAAAAACGTATTGCTATGCTCACTGCCTCTGCGATACTTTAAAAGTTTGTACAAAAGGTAGCTAAGTCGTCCACGTACGCCAGCAGGCGCATTTGACACGCATGAAGCCGGAACCTCTAATAATGTTACTGCGTAATACTATACTTAGGCAGAAGCTTTCAATTTAAATGCAAAAAAGAAGAGGAGAAAGCGGGCACCCTTGGCGCACGCATCACTGCAGCTCTATCGATTTACGCAACTCTATTACCTATAGGACGAGTGGTACATTGAGTTGACGCCATCCTAGTGGCTTCAATTATTACTGTACTGATGTTAAGATGCTCTAATACGTCTCTAAGCAGAATGTGCGGCACGCGATCGAAGGCTTTCTTCAAGGCAATCTAAAGCATAGCGACCGCGGTCTGCGCGTCATGAATTCACTCGTTAAGTGGTCCCAATTTACAGCATGTATTGAAATAACGCTGTAGCGCTCACGAAAAGAGTGCGCGATGTCCTCCTAGCGTTTGCTACCGTGCCGTTGTACACTTTTTCTGGTATTGAACTACGCTGCACATAACTTTTTTTTGATACCGAGTACGCGTTTAGTGGAGTTCTCAGCAGTTAACATTGTTCCCCTCGTGCCCTAATTATGAACAAATCGTACTGTTCCTCACGTAAAAGCTGCAATTTTTCTTTCACCACACAAATATCTTGCTTGAACTCGCCTGCCATTTCGCTCTCTTTTTTGAGAAGAGTACTCAATTTGAAACTCAAGCCTGCTCATTATTTATTTGTTTATTTACATATCAACATTATCATAATTAGCCTGACTACTGTTACGAAGGACGGCGACGCCAACAGGGTCCCGAAGGCGCCACTGCTCCGATCTCCGTCGACACGGTCACCATCCGTTTGGTAGCGTAGGTTTCTTAGCTCGCGACTGCTTCTGCGCAGAGCTGATAGGCGAGCGGACGAGACGGCGGTGAGTTAAACAAGGTTTATGTACAGCATATACAAAGAGGCGTTACAAATTCGGCACTGGGGCCGACAGCTTTGAGACCCGAAGAGCCGAGCTCTCCTCTCTAACACATAGGTCTACTGCTCGCGATGCGCTGCAGGGTTTCTTTTATATGCACCGGGTGGATTCTTTGAGTAACCAAATGTCCAACCAGAAGCGCCACTGGTCGTGAGGTCAGAATCCTCCGATGGGGTCGCCACTGGGCCGCGTCATTCTCATTGAATCTGGAGCCGCTGCGCTGCACGTGGCTGCACCCAAGGACGAGTGACGTCGCACGCATTGCGTCAGACTCGCCAGACAGGAAGGTGCCTATTGCTTCGACGGGCTCGCTGGTTGAGGTGACTGACTGTGCGTGCGCGGCAGAAAAGGCACCACCACGTGATGACGCCGTTGAGTTGTCCGCGTAAAGTGGGCTCGCGTGCTGGCATTGACACAGATTGCCTTTTTCAGAGGCATGGACGTTCGCTGTGGACTCGCAGGCATAACACTACGTACACTGCACGACAAAGACCTCTTCCATGTTCAGCCAGTCAACTCGGTCCCGTGCTTGCTGCTGCCAATTTATACCCGTAAACTTCTTAATCTCCTCTGTCCACCTAACCTTCTGTCTCCCCCTAACCCGCTTGCTATCTCTAGGAATCTAGTTAGTTATCCTTAATGACCAGTGGTTATCCTGCCTACGTGCTACATGCTCAACCTATGTCCATTTTCTCTACTTGATTTCAACTAGGATATCTTTAACCCCGGTTTGTTCCCTAATTCAGTCTGCTCTCTTCTTGTATCTTAAGGTTACACCTACCATTCTCCTTCGCATTTCTCGCTGCGTCGTCCTTAATTTAAGCTGAACCATCTTTGCGAGTCTCCAAGTTTCTGCTTCGTAGCTAAGTACTGGCAAGTTGTGGCTGTTATATACCTTCCTCTTGAGGGATAGTGGCAATCTACCGCTAATGATTTGAGAGTGCTTGTCAAATGCTCAGTCAAAGTGCTTGTCAATTGCCAAAGTGCTTGTACAAAAGGTAGCTATGTCGGCCACGTTCGCCATTTCATTTACATATACTGCCTTCTCATTGCGACACATTGAAAAGGTGGGTACAAAATTTGCTTGGAAATTAGGCTAACTTAAAACAAATTAGCATGCAAAAGAACGCTGAATCGCGTGAATCAACAAGCATATACAAAAAAGTTATGCAAATGCGCGAATAGTGAATCAACATTGTACCCAATAACGCTCTCTAGATGGCACAAATTGACAAAAAATATGCAAAATATGCAAAAAGCGCACCCACTTAGGACTGTGAAGGCACGTGCTGATAAATTCTTTCTGCGAGTTGAGAAGGGGGTCACAGGCGAAATGCGCTGTCCAGACCTTTCCATAGTTCGTCTGTGTATGGACAAATGAGCCTTTAAAACTATTTAGGCGTTGTCGGAAAAATACAAGATAAAGGGCATGATAGCTTCATGTAGCTCTAGTAGGACGCTTCCCAGTTGAAGCTGGGGCCGTGATTACCAATGATTTGAGTACACTGTCGTTCTTTATGTAAGAGAACACGCGAACGTGTATCCTCGCTTGCGGCGGCTGCCTACAGCACCAACCAGCGACAAGTGAAGGAAGCACTTTCGCTTTTTGCGTCATCTATGGCCAAGCAAGAGAACTATTCATGGCCGGCGGACAAGCGGTGCTAGAATACGTTCTCTCACCTCCCCGCTCGCAAGGCGAGTGATATCGGTTGATTGCTTCTGCCTGAGCCGTGGTCGCGAACAACGTTTGATATGTTGACAGTGGACTACGCAATGCGGGCATGAGCTGAGAGGGAATGCAGTCTAGCAGCGCTTGTCTACAGGCCATAATTATTTATCAATATTTTTTTTTGGCAACAGATGGCGCTGAAAGCGAACGTGTTTTCTGTAGGCAGCCGCCGTTGAGCGCAGGTCACGCGTTCAGATGTTCCCTTTCATAAAAGACGACAGTGCACAATTTTATGTAGAGTGACAAGCCGTTCGCGCATGCGTCGTTGTGCCAGTGTTTCAAGCGATAAATGATGCTAGTGCGAATAAGGAGAGGAATGGTGATTGTATCTGCTGTATTCGAACTTATGGCTTTTCTTTGCGAGATTCCAACTTGGCTACGTCACAAGAGAAGTATCGTGAACAGACAACCAATGAGTGCTTCAGGGATTGGCCTGATTGTGGTTATTATGCAGTGAATTTGCAGTCTTTATTGGCTCCTTCAAAGTATGATTTAAGGAGAATTATTTACGAAGCGCTTTCGAATAAATGTGGTCTATATGTTCTTGCTATTTCAACTTAAGTCTGAAGGTATCTCTAAGGTATTCAAACTCATCAACGTGTGTAATAATAGTTCCACTGTAACCGTAATAAAGCGTAACAGAAGAACCTTTTTGGAAAGCCATAGAGACTGTCTTATTTATGTTAGTGGATAGGTGCCATTAATCGCTCCAAGTAAAGAACGTTGAAAATACCTCATTAATTTGGAACTGGTCAGCATTCTTGGCAATTACGGAATATAGAACGCAGTCATCTGCATAGAGACTAAGTTTAACAGACGTGTTTTGAATGACTTTCATGACGTCAATAATGTGGATGACAAATAAAAGCGGTGTGAAAACATCACCTAGGGGAACACCGGATTTGACTTAAACAGTATTCAACTTTGATTTCTTAAAACATGCTTAAGATACTGTACATGCGTATATCATGCTTAAGAATGCTGCATTTCTCTACTGCTTTCACTCTCATTTTTTGTTTAAACTATTCCCCCATTTGGCCAGATTTGAAGCAGTTGTCACCATTACTCTCTTCTATACCTTCTCTTTACTACTATAGCTCAGAAAACGTCATATTCAAGAAGTTTGTTATTCAGCTGTTATCCAAAGTGAACTTCCATTTTCTTGCTCCGCCATGGTAGTCTAGTGGCTAAGGCACTTGGCTGCTGACCTGCAGATCACGGGGTCGAGTTCCAGCTGCAGCAGCTGCATTTTCGATGAAGGCGGAGATGCTGTAGGCCCATGTGTACAGCACAGAATCCAATGAGGTCGAATTTCCGCAGCCCTTCACTACGACATCTCTCATATTCTTAAGGTGGTTTTGGTGCGTTAAACCCCACATAACGCTTAACCAACTTTCTCTTTCTCTCTTTTCTGCTGCTTATCGTAAACATCGCCAAACAATGGTCCGTGAATTATATATAATTAACAGAATATTGATTGCAGAATATCAAGCGACATATAGGCGCGGTCTAATCCAGCATGACTCAACAGTGAAAGTGCATGAATTGGACACCAAGACAACTTAAAATACATGTCACAACATCATCAAGAGCGAAACAATTTATTGCCACGTTCTAGTTCTCAAGTTTTCTTATCGCCTCGAAACACTATGTATTTTCCGCGCAAACCACGCCTGCAGTCTTCGAAAAGCTTCAGGAGTGTAGTAGATCATTTCGATAACATCCGCAAACTATATAGATTATTCTAGAGCCTGCATCACCACTAGCGCTAGAACATTCGATGGCAAGTGTATAAATGCCGACGTGCTTCGTCGCTTGTCAGTATTATTGACGGCCGATGCTCCGTTCGCCGCTATCAGTGCAAGCCTGCTACTGTGATCCGAATTTCCGTTTACCAGGCACAGGATCGCCCAAATAAACGGTTTAATCTTCAACGTACTCTCTGCTTCTTCGTCGACGTAACGACCCCGTGACATCTGGTGAAGGTGCTGCTTCTTTGATGTTCCGGACGCCCACTTGTTCAAAGCCGCGAGCCCAGCCCAAGCGGCAAAGAAGACACGGACGTCAATCCTGAACAGCGAACAAGCCACCGGCAGAGGGGACAACAACCAGAGTACAAGCCGATTCCTGAAGCAGCCAGGCCAACCCAGATCCCGACATCAACTACAGCAACCATGACCGCCCCCGTGCAACCTACCCCAGTCATTGTCCGGCAGCCCAAGGAACCCCAACGTTCCATGGATTGTCAGGCGAGGACCCAGAAAGCTCGTCCACAATATATGACTGAGTCGCCGCCTTGAACAGCTGGGATCCCAAGGAAAAATTACGCCGCGTCCAGTTCTACTTAGAAGACACCGCGAAGATGTGGTATGAAAAACCACGAATCCACACTACGAACCAGGGAACTCTTTCAGACGACGTTCCTGCGCACGTTCACGAGCATCGTCCGCAAGGAAAGGGCTGCCACATTGCTGGACACAAGGGTGCGGCTTCCTAATGAAAGAGTAACCCTCTTCGTCGAAGAGATGACCCGGCTCTTTCGACACGCCGACTCCAACATGGCTGAGGAAAAGAAGCTCGGGTTCCTCATGCGCATAGTCAAGCAGAAGCTGGTTGCGGTACTTGTCCGGAACCCGCCCAAGACAGTCAACGAATTTCTTGCCGAGGCCACAACTATAGAAAAGGCGCTTGAGATGCGCACAGCGCAATACAAACGCCACGCCTCATTGAAGTGCGCTGCTGCCTTCAGTACCGGCGTGCGATTCGAGTGATCGAGCGATTCGAGCGATCGTACGGGAGGAGCTGCGGAAGTTGTTGCCTTCGACGCAGCTTCAAGCTAAATCGATTGCTGACATTGTCCGCGAAGAAGTTCGGCAGTCGCTTGTAATCGCAGAAGCACTGCAGCCCAAACTGGAAGCAATGATCTACGCCACTGCAGTGTGTCGCAACGCTCCTCCACGCCCTCGTCAGGACACAGCCCCACCGCAGTCCTTCCGCCAGGCACCGCCACCACTACCGCCAACGCCATACCGCCCGCCAGCCGACCAATGCTACGCTTCAAGGAAGACTGACGTCTGGCTCACCCTTGACCACCGCACACGAGGCCGGGCACACTTACCGCCGTTCCCAGAACTACAGATGGGACTGCGTGGCGTCGCCGTCAATGCACCATGTCCGGAGCCAGGGGGGACGGCGACGTGACGTCGCCGACTACCTGACAGGAACTCAGGAAACACCACAAAGTCCTTCCCGTTCACCGTCGCCCAGCCGCTGCATGACACCGCAACCACCGGCGGTACTATGGCCCAACGCGGGGTCGGTCTCCTAGCCCATATCCGGGAAACTAAGGGCAGCAACCGATGAAGGTGCCCTTGCTGTGCGACGAACTACCGAAGATCCTCCTACGGCGACGACGCGTCAACAGAACTTTCCGAACACGACGCCAATCAGGCAAAGTACAGACGGCGAAATGTCATTTACCGAAAGCGACTTGACGACCCAACATCGAAGCAGAGGAACAAGCCGACGCAGCCGTGACTTGACGCCACGCGCTAACTGTAACGCGAGACGGCGAACTAGCGACCTCGACGTTCTTATCTACGGCCACAGTGTGACCGCTCTCGTCGATACTGGAGCCGACTATTCCGTCATCAGTGGGCCGTTCGCCGCGAAGTTGAAGAAAGTTAGGACAGAATGGGAAGGCCCCGAAATCCGCACAATCAGAGGTCATCTCGTAGCGCCTGCAGGAATCTGCACAGCGACAGTCACCATTAACGTTCATATTTATCATGCAGATTTCGTAGTCTTACAGTGTTGCTCGAGAGCTGTTATCCTTGTCATGGACTTCTTATGCCTCGATAGTGTTGGCATCAACCTAAGAACAAAGTCGATAACGTTATCCACAGAAGAAGCACTACCGCTGCGCACGCCGTCCGGAAACCATGCCTTGAATGCACTGGAAGAAAAAGTCACCAATCCACATCGCTCCAGCGTCATTATTTCAGTCGGCACTCCTAAATCACCAGATTTGGACGGCGTCGTTGAAGGCAGTTACCATCTGTTGGTAACCCACAATATTTGCGTCGCTAGGGGAATCGCAGAACTGAGGGGAGGTAAAGCAACGATTATGCTCACAAATTTCATTGATTTGTGGGGTTTAACCTCCCAAAATCACTATTTGATTATGAGAGACGCCGTAGTGGAGGGCTCCGGAAATTTTGACCACCTGCGGTTCTTTAACGTGCACCCAAATCTGAGTACACGGGCTTACAACAATTCCGCCTCCATCGGAAATGCAGCCGCCACAGCCGGGGATTTGATCCCCTCACAAATTTCAGCAATGAATACAAACACGTGAACAAAGGAACGACGGTCGCATAAATCGCAGAAATCGTGAAAGCCACCAGTGCTTTCGCCCTCGCTGATTCTGCGGAACCTGCTCAGAGAAACCAAGCCCCTCCCTCGGCTTTCGACGTCAATCCCAGCCTTCCGAACTATAAGCAAGAACAGCCCATGGCCCTGCTCTTGCAATACGAAAATTGCTTTTTGTCGTCGTCAAAATTTCGCCAGACGCCGATCACGAAACATCGCATCATTACCGAGGAAAATGCCTGGCCACTCCGTCAGGGTCCATACAGAGTTTTGACGCGAAAACGCGAGGCTGTAAAGACACAAGTTGATCAAATGCTACGGGACGACATCATCCCGCCGTCCTACAGTCCATGGGCGTCCCCCATGGTGTTAGTGATGAAAAAGGATGGAACCCTGCGTTTCTGCGTCGATTATCGCCGGCTCAACCAAATCCCAAAAAAAGGATGTGTATCCTCTCCAAAGAATAGACGATGCACTAGAATGGCTCCATAACACAAAGTACCTTTCGTCAATTTTCCTTAACATTTGCTATTGGCAAATCCAAGTCGACGAAAGAGATCTAGAGAAGACGGCGTTCTAACACCGGACGGCCTCTTCGAGTTTAAGGTGGTGCCCTTCAGTCTTTGCTCAGCGCCTGCAACTTTTCAATGCGTTACGGATACAGTAATGGCACTATTGAAGTGGCAGACTTGCCTTGTGTACTTGGACGACGTCGTCGTGTTTTTCTTGACTTTCGATGAGCATCTTCGCGTTTGAAGCTGTACTTCAAGCCATCACGACGTCCGCACTCACACTGAAGCCAGAAAAGTGCAGAATGACGTACGAAGAGCTCTTGTTTCTGGGACACGTGATTGGAAAGTCTGGAGTTCGTCCCTATCCACGGAAAACAGCCGCCATCACCGACTTCCCGCCGCTCACTGAATAGAAGGCGGTGCGCCGATTTCTGGGCCAGTGCGCCTGTTATCGGCGGTTCGTGAAAAACGTCGCCCGCATCGCTGATCCACTCACTAACCTTGCCAAGGCCGACGTGGAATTCAGGTGGGAAACGCGGCAGGAACACGCTTTCCAGGAGCTTAAACATTGCCTGCAGACGCCACTGTTACTTCCCTATTTCGACGAATTCGCCGAGACAGAAATACAACCTGACGCAAGCAGCGTAGGTCTCAGCGCCGTTCTTGTGCAGATGGCTGACGCACTTGAAAGGCTTATTAGTTACGACAGCTGATCTCTATCCAAAGCAGAAGCCAATTATTCCACAACAGAAAAGGAGTGCCTCGCCATCATCTTGGCTGCGTCGAAATTTCGCCCCTACCGTTACGGCAGGCCTTTCAAAGTTGTGAGCGACCACCACGCCTTGTGTGGGCTAGCTACCATAAAGGACCCTTCAGATCGCCTCGCACGATGGAGCCTGAGACTTAAAGAATATGACAATACCGTCGTTTACAAATCCGGCAAAAAACACTCCGACGCCGACTGTGTTTCCCGTGCGCCTGTCGCCCAACCACCGCCCGACGACGCGGATGACGACTACATCTTGGGAACGATAACTGCCGACGACTTCGCTGAACGACAGGGGGCCAACCCGGAACTTAAAGCCCTAATAGAATACCTCGAAGGCAGGACCGCCGAAGACCGGAAGATATTCAAGCACGCACTTGCGTCGTTCTTCCTGTGAAACGGGCTTCTCCAAAAGAAAAACTTTTCACCGCTTCAAGCCAAGTACCTCCTTGTGCTGTGTTCAGCTCTGCAACCTGAATTCTTGCAGACCCTGCACGATGATCCGACGGCCGGGCACCTCGGTGTTTCCCGAACGCTTGTGTGGATACAAGAAAGGTACTACTGGCCACGTCTTGTCATTGACGTCACTCGTTATGTGAGGACGTGCCGGGACTGTCAGCGACGCAAGACACCACCGACAAGGCCAGCGGGACTTCTGCACCCAATTTAACTGCTTCGCCGACTGTTCGAGCTGATTAGTATGGACCTACTGGGGCGGTTCCCGACGTGGGCTTTCGGAAACAAGTGGATCGTGGTAGCTACCGACTACCTAACCCACTACGTCGAGACAAAAGCCCTGCCCAAAGGCAGTGCATCCAAGGTAGCTAAGTTCTTCGTCGAAAATATCGTCCTACGTCACGGCGCCCCGAAGGTCCTCATCCCCGACTGAGGAATGACATTTACTGCTGACCTAACCCAAGCGATCTTGGCATACAGCCAAACAAACCACCGCCGGACGACAGCGTACCACCCACAGACCAACGGCCTCACCAAGGGGCTAAACAAGACAATCGCCGACATGCTCGCAATGTACGTCGATGTCGAACACAAGTCGTGGGACGCCATTTTTCCGTACGTGACATTTGCATACAACATGGTGGTGCAGGCGACAACGCAGATATCTCCATTAAAATTAGTCTGCGGAAGGAGCCCAGCAACGACGCTCGGTGCCATGTTACCCAAAGTCACCTACAAAGAAAACCTCGATGCGAGTGAGTACCTTCAAGCGCCGAAGAAGCCCTCGCGCGCCTCCATATCAAGAATCAACAGACGACGACAGCCGCCGTTAGAATCTTCGACGACGCTTCGTGGATACCATCCCGGTAAACGTTTTTGGGTGTGGACGCCGATACGCTGACTTGGACTCAGGAAAAAGCTTCTGCGATGGTACTTCGGACCATACAGGGTGGTTCGACGTCTCGGCCCACTTGATTACGAGGTTGTCCCCGACGGCATCACGAACTCTCAACGACACCAATCGCGACCTGAAGTCGTCCATGTCGCGCGCCTCAAGCCGTCTCATACGCGTGACAAACTGAAACAGTGTTTTTTATTAATGCTGTATCGTAATTTATTCATTGTACTTTCTTGCATATTGTTATACTTTCATCTTCCGTTAAAGCAACGCGACGATGCCTTTTTCCGGTGGTCTAGTGGCTAAGGTACTCGGCTGCTGACCCGCAGGGCGCGGGTTCAAATCCAAGCTGTGGCGGCTGCATTTCCGATGGAGTCGGAAATGTTGTAGGCCCGTGTACTCAGATTTGGGTGCACGTTAAAGAACCCCAGGTGGTTAAAATTTCCGGAGCCCTCCACTACGGCGTCTCTCATAATCAAATAGTGGTTTTGGGACGTTAAACCCCACAAATCAATCAATCGATGCCTTTTTCAGAGATGGGCATTGCCACATGCTTGTTCTCAAGTTTTGTTATCGCCCCAATACACATGTAATTCTCAGCGCCAACTGCACCTGCAGTCTTCGAGAAGCTTCACGAGTGTAGCAGATCATTTCGATAAGATCACGCCCACTCCACAAACTATACAGTTTATTCTAGAGCCTACGTCACTGCTAGCGCGAGAACACTCGACGCGAAGTGTATAAATGCCGACGCGCTTCGCCGCTTTTCAGTTTTATCGACAGCCGACGCTCTGTTCACCGCTATCAGTGCAAGTCTGCTACTGTGATCCGACTTTCCATTTACCAGGCACAGGTTCACCCAAATATACAGTTTACTCTTCAATGAACTCTCTGCTCCTTCGTCGACGTAATGACACCGTGACATTATGGTGCCTTTTAACTTAATCGTACTTGTCTCTCGATAAGGCGTATTACCTGTTTTGTATCGAGCCGAACAAACAAAACAAAATTTTTTAGAATAACGAGAAGGCGGGCAGTGTTGGAATGATATTGTACTCGACATAAAAAATCTAGGCGTTGCGCCCTATCTGTTAGGGCCTACAAACAGACTACTCGCGATTTGCGCCAGCGAGTAGAAAGTCGCAGATCATAAGACGTCGCAAATCACGGCTTATAACGAACTGTATAAAAATTCGCAGAGGGTTACTAAGGAAATTTTTTGCAGCTCGCTTGTACAGTGGGAATCGATTATATGCGAAGCACGAATTAGGAAGGTTTATGTGTTACTCTAAGAGCAGCAAAACGTTACGACGCCGACGTTAATCATGCTGTACATGAGTTTCATGCCATGATTAATATTTTCGCAAGCGTGATTTACCTCCGTCATCAATTCACGTCATGTGATGCCATAGTTGGTATATGTGAAGCTTGCAAAACGGCCGCGAGCATGCTTAAAGTGTAGCATGTAGCTTTGTTTTTCATGACATGCTGTCATCAATATCAATTTTGGACCTGTCATTTAACTTCGTCATTCATTCACGTGACGTAATACCAAAATTGGTGTGCGCGAAGCTAGCAAAACGCTCGCGAGCACATCATTAGCATGGTATGTTGTAAAGTTGTGGCTTGACATGCATCTCGTGATTATCACGTTTGCACCGGTCAGGTACCTTCGTCATCTATTCACCTCTCGTATTACTATGCTTGGTGTATATGAAGCTAGCGAAACGGCCACGAGCGCACTATGAGTGTGGCATCTAATAATGTTCTTACATGGCAGAATGTCATAATTATCATCTTTGGATGTGTCATATACCTTCATCACCGTTGGTGTCAGGTAACACGATATTTCATATATTTGAAGCTAGTGAAACGGCCGCGAGCGCATCATGATCGTGGCGTGTAGTCATGAGTTATGACTTAAATGAACGCACGTCATAATTTTTATGTTAAGATCTGTCTTGTGTCTTCGTCATGCAGTCATGTCATATCATACCAGCTTTGCAACACGTCAAGTAAACAAAACCACTGCAAGAGCAGCACAACCATGAAATGTATATGACGCCATTCATGTCGTACGTGTCATGATTTTAATCTTATGAGTAATCACTGATACTCGCCATAGAGTCATGTTATCTCATGCTTATTTTGATATTGATACCAAGATTGAAACGGCCATGAGAGCTAAAAGTCGTAGACGGCTAGATAAATAGATATGTTCAAAGTCACCAACATTTGCAAAGAAATGCTTCGCAGTGTAAAGCGAGCAATCTCCGGACAATCCAACAGCATGACTGACACATATAATATACCACGCCGAGAAATGGCGTACCATGTCCTGGGTTTGTCCACGCGTTCAACTTATGTTTCCTGATTGCAAGTATATCTAATGTATTTTGTGTCGCAATATGATACAAGCGATTTTCGCTCCTCTTAGCTGTCAATTCATGACGACGATGATGAACAAATTTATCATGAAAATTAAAAAAGGGCGAGATTTTCTTTGCAAGACACCTATGGTAACTTCTGCGACTGCCCAGATCCCCGTCACGAAGGATGTCTTCCCACTGCTCTAGGGTACGGGCGGACCGAAGGATTGGGGGGAAGCGAGGGAAGTGAGCGGTGGAGCACTCTACGGTAACGTGAAAAGTTCTGGGGACAGCGCCATAGCCTGGACAGGCATCAGCATATTGAGTCGGGTATATTTCATTATTGAAATGGAGGTTCGGGAAAGTTAAGGTCTGCAATCGGTGAAGTGCGACAGCTTCCTGGCGTGTGAAGGAGTCTGGTGGGAGTTAGTATTGCTGTGGTTGCCGTATGTAATGCTGTGTTACTTCGTGATATGTAAGAAGTTTGCAGCCTGTCTCTGTGTTGGCAGCATCACTGCGCAGGGCCACTCAGATGGTGAGTTTTCAAGCAGCCCCATGAGCACGCTCATCTTCCGACATTGAGGCATGTCCAGGAATCCAGAGCAGGTGTAGGATGTGAATGTTGTGTGAAGCATTTTTGTGTGTGCGTAAAAGAATAGATTGGGAGCTTTGATTGATATGTGGGGTTTAACGTCCCAAAACCACTATATGATTATGAGAGACGCCGTAGTGGAGGGCTCCGGAAGACTGGGAGCTTTTGGAAATGCCGCGACTTGTGAGGAAAGCCCGACAGGCCGCTCGCGAATCTGTTAGTATGTAGTTTGCTTCCGCGGAGAGGCACAAAATGTGTTGAATCGCGAAGGTAACCACCAGGATCTCGCCCAAATGGGTGTCTGAAGATGGGGAAGAGATTGAGGTAGCACTTAAGATCTTATGAGTGCCGCTAACCACCACCGCTGCGAGTCCATTTGTCGTTTGAGCCACGTCCGTGAAATAGACCATATTCTCCTCAACACCACTGAGAGTGCAATTCAGGTATCTCACTCGTGCACGCCGAAGACCGATGTTACGCTCAGTGTTCATGTTGCGCAGCTGGGAATGTGCGCGAAGCGCTCGAGCTATTTCGAGTAGCACGGAATTACCATGCATTTCCAGAGCTTCAGGGGGTACTGGGTGACCCAAGTGGTGGAGTACGTGTCTACCCGTTGGTGGGAGAAAAAGGCGTTGGCGCTGACTAATCCACTACACCTGGCCCGTGAGGCGAAACCTCACGTGCCAGCCCCGTGATCCCGGTAATATCTCCACCCAGCCTGGCCTTGGCATCGACTACTGGCTCCGCATGTACGAGTGCGTTCGCCTGTCTCACCATTGGGACCCTATCATGATGCTCGCCAACGTAATCTTTTACTTGAATAGTATCTCCGCCGCGGTGGTGTAGTGGCTTGTGATGAGTGAAGTGGCCGTGCGTGATCGAGAAGATCGAATTGTGTTTGAAGTGCGTGCCACAGAGACAGTTGAAGAAGACGCAGGAAAGTGAGGGCGGGTGGTGGTGCGAAAAAGAAGTGAGGAAGACGTGGCTGGAAGGAAGAAGCAAGGTTGAAGAACCAGGGCGTGGGAGCAGTGACCCGTCGGGTTGCGGACTCGAGGTCTCAACAGGCTCCCACCTGGGGCCATACCAGCCGTCCTTGCAGTTCGGGCCTGGCGTGGGCGAAACGTCGCCAGGACGTTTCCGCCAGGTGAGTCCGGCACCTACGGCAGCGAGCGCCAGCCAGCGTTCGAGATATGCATGGCAAACGTCATGCGTGCTCCAGGTCAACGACCTCCGAAGTGAGCCGCGTTCTTGGCCGCGGCTGTCATTGGACTTACCAGGCTACCCAGGCGTCGGCTGTCCCTTCCCAGCGTTGAGTTTGCCGCCGGGACTTCACCACCGCTTTCCTCTCCGGTGAACTCTTTCTGTTTTTATGCCCTTGTGACTCTCACACCAGCTATCCAAGCATGTTATATTTTTTCCCTTACTTCATTTATTATTAGACCTTTCATGTCTTTTGCAAATACATTTTTCTGTGTGATTGCATAAACGGCCTCATGACTGCCCGATGACGATAGAGTCATCGCAGGTTTCCGTACAGAAACACGAGCGTCTCGTCTAGAGCTTTGTCTCTCTATACAGCTCGTTATATTGGCGTCCAAGGCGACAGGTCGAAGCCGTCTATTGCATTAATAGTTACTGTTTCCTGGTTACATTTTGCGAGAAAAAAAAGAGATCAAAGATAAGTTCGGATTTAATGGCACTGGCGTTGCGCATGGGGCTAGAGGGAGATGAGTTGAGGGCTTGGGTAGAAGAACGGGAGTCTCAAGCTCGAGAAGAGAGGGCTGCAGAACGTGAAGCAAGGAAAGAGAAGATGAAGCAGATGGAGTTAGAAGGGTGACTTCAGCAGGAATACCAGAAGACTATACAGTTGCGTCTTCAACTCGCTCAGGCTGAAGGCGTTAGAGAGTCAGTGGTGGCTGACCAAGGCCGACCAGTTCGAGCATTTCCTACCATTATTCCTCACAATTTCATGCCAGGGTTTAAAGAGAACCGGGACGACTTAGGCGCATACCTAAAAAGGTTTGAGAATGTTGCTACCGGTCAAGAATGGCCAAAAGACAAGTAGGCCACGGCCCTAAGTTTGTGTTTGAGCGGGGAGGCTCTCAAGGTCTTTGGTCGTCTGTCGCCAGAAGAGGCTCTCGATTATGACAAAACCAAGTTGGCGCTACTGCAACGATTTCGTTTCACGGCGGAGGGCTACCGTGAAAAATTCCGACACAGCAAGCCACAAGATGGTGAAACGGGCGTGCAGTATGCAATGAGGCTAACAAGCTTCTTCGACAGATGGGTTGAGATGTCGAAAACGGAAAAGGAATACTCATCAGTTCGGAATCTCATAGTAGCGGAGCAATTTATAAACAACTGTCATGATAAGGTGGCGCTATTTTTGCGAGAAAAAAACTGCCGTAAGCTTGAAGAGATGGCGGAAGCGGCCGACAATTTCTTAGAAGCTCTGCGACAGTCAAACGTGCTTATTTTCCGTGACAAAGGGGAGAACACTCCTAGAGGAAAAGGCGGTAATTCAACTTCAAATGCTTCCACTCGATGTTTTGTGTGTGACAAGAGCAGTCACAGAGCTGCAGAATGCCGCGCTCGGACAAGGCAACCAAACTGTGGGTATTGTCGTAAAACTGGGCACGACACCCAAGCGTGTACCAAGATACCCAGCACTACCAGGAAAGCCTCATGTATATGGTCGCAAAGGGAGAACTTTAACGAATTCGAGCAGGTGGAGGACGAAAAAAAGCGAAGAGAGTATGGCTAGTGCAGTGAATACCGAAGCAAGGGTGACGAAGCATCAGATGCCTGTGTTTCAGGGCGTGATATACGGCAAGACTGCCTCAGTATTACGGGACACAGGAAGTAATACGATGGTTGTGTGGCATTCCCTTGTGCCAGACGGAGCACTTACGGGAACCACGGCAACATTGTTCTTGGCGGATGGAAGTAGAATTAAGGTTCCAGAGGTAAAGGTGGAAATTTTTTCACCATACATTTCAGGCGTATGCATCGTAAACTGCATGATTTCCCTGTTATACGACATTATCGTGGGAAATGTGCCCAGATCACGTCTGGCTCTCGACCCTGATACAACATGGAAAGAGAAGCTTGCTGTACCGAATTTAGAGACGGACAGCGTAGCACGTAAACGATACAAGGAGGAAAGTCATCACTTGAACCACTTGCTGAGCGGCATCAAGAGCACAAGGTCTAAGCCGGATTCAGCGACACTCAAGGTCGACAGTTTGAAAATGACCAGAAAGGATCTCGAAACTGCGCAAGCTGAAGACAAGACCTTGGATACTTGCAGAAACAAAGTCGGACAAATATATTATGGAAGGGGATCAACCAAATATTCGTTTACCATAAAAAAGTGGGATAGTCTACCGCCATTACCGGTTATCCTCTGGCAAATTGATAAAACAGGTGGTAGTTCCCTGCAGATTGCGCAGCCAAGTGCTTGAGATGGCGCACGAAAGTCTGTCGTCAGGACATCAAGGTACAAAAGAACCATTGATCAGGTACTATGATCGTTCTATTGGCCTGGAGTACAGGAAGAAGCTAAAAGATATGTTCGATCTTGTGATACGTGCCAAAGAACGTACCCGAAAAGCAAAGTAGGCAAAGCAGCACTTGGCCAAATGCCGTTGATTGAGACACCATTCGAGCGAGTGGCAGTTGACATTATCGGACCCTTGAAACCAGTCTCTAACAAGAGTAACCGATACGTTCTGACAATGGTTTACTTTGCGACACTTTGTCCGGACGCAGTGGCCCTGGCCGCGATTGATTCGGCGACTGTGACAGAGGGCCTGTTGGAAATGTTTTCACGCACTGGATTTCCCCGTGAGATTCTGTGCGATCAGGCATCTTGCTTCACGTCCGAGTTGATGAGAGAAGTCAACGCATTGTTATCCATCAAACATCCAAGTTCGACACCCTACCATTCTATGTGCAACGGGATGGTTGAACGGTTTAATGGAACGCTGAAACAGATGCTGCGAAAACTATGTCAAGAGGATCCAAAATCACGGGATCGGCTGCTCGCGCCACTCCTTTTTGCATACGGAGAGGTACCCCAAAGCAGCACTGGATTCTCGCCGGTTGAACTTATCTATGGGAGATACGTTAGAGGCCCTCTCAGTATATAAAAGGAGATGTGGACAGGAGAACACATCAGTGATGAAGTAAAAACACTGTATGGCTACGTCTTGGATCTCCGAGATCGTCTTGAGAAGACGTTGCAACTAGCCCATGCGAACTTGTCACAAGCGAGGAAAACTCAAAAGCAGTACTATGATCGGGGAAGCAAGAACCGTCTGTTAGAAGTGGGAGATCTTGCTTTGATCTTACTCCCTACCACGGAGAACAAGTTATTGATGCAATGGAAAGGACCTTTTCGAGTCGTTGGAAAGAAAGGTAACCACGACTATTTATTGGACCTGGGACATGGCAACAAACTGTTCCACATAAATATGCTGAAGCGCTATGAAAATCGGCAGCCGAGGACAACCCCTCAAACGGCATCTTTCGTGGTCATGGAAGAGGACGAGGCAGACACGCCATTACCAGTCTGCAAGACTACCCGAAGCGTTGGCGTGAAAGCAATTCCTATAGCCGAGGGACTGGAAGAAGAGAAGCGTGTTGCGCTTGAAAAGGTTCTAGCCGCTTATGACGATGTCTTTTCCGACATCCCCGGAAAGACAAACATTTTGGAGTGCCGCCTTTAGTTGACAACATCTGAACCCGTTAACACTCTACAGTACCCTTTGCCGATAGCAATGAAGGAAGTCGTGGAGAAGGCAGTTCAAGACACGCTGAAGCTTGGCGTCATCGAGAGATCGAATTCTCCCTATAATTCACCACTGGTTCTCGTCAACAAGCCAGATAACACTTATCGTACGTGTGTGGACTCTCGGCGTATCAATGAGATTCTAATCTCCGATGCCGAACCTATACCACGAACGGACATAATGTTCACCGAGGTCGCCACCAAGAGATACTTTTCCAAGTTCAATCTCACAAAAGGCTATTGGCAAGTCCCACTCCATCGGGCTTCAAGACCAGTCACTGCCTTCTCGACGCAGTCAGGACATTACCCATTCATATATATGCCTTTCGGCATCAAGAGGGCTTCCGCAGTGTTCACGAGATTAATGAGGACTCTTCTTCAGGGTGTGGAAAACGTAGTCCATTACATTGACGACGTTCTCGTAGCTACAGCGACCTGGAAGGAGCACTTGGAGACTTTACAGCACTTGTTGCAGTGAGTCCGTGAAGCAGGACTAACCATCAAGCCCCAGAAATGTGAAATCTCCGTGAAATCCATCATCTTCTTGGGTCATCGGTTGGGAGGCGGAACTATTCAACCAGTAGAAAGTACAGTGGCGAAGATTGCTAACGCAACTCGACCCGAGACCAAGAGGCAGCTGCGATCGTTCCTGGGATTAGCAGTATACTGCCGAGATTTAATACCCCGATATGCCGAAAAGGCCCAGCTATTAACGGAATTCACCAAGAAAAGGGAGAAGAAGAAGATCTGCTGGAACCAAGAAAGACAAGCGGCTTTTCAGACACTGAAGCACGCCTTCTCTTCAGGACCAATAGTACGAGCTCCTGATCCGAAACGCACATTCGTACTGCGTTCGGATGCGTCTGACACCTGTATCGGGGCAGTTCTCATGCAGGACCATGATGGGGTGTTCCATCCAGTGTCATACGCCAGCCGACAACTAATGCCGCGAGAACACAATTACTCCACCATAGAACGAGAATGTCTGGCACTAGTGTGAGCAATAGAAAAGTTTCACATCTTTGTGTATGGAACGCAGTTTGTTGTGCAAACTGATCACCAACCATTACAATATCTAGCTAAAGCCAAACACCTGAACAGCAGAGTACTGAGATGGAGTCTGGCATTACAAGAGTATTCTTTTGTTATTCAACATATTGATTGATTGATTTGTGGGGTTTAACGTCCCAAAACCACCATTTGATTATGAGAGATGCCGTAGTGGAGGGCTCCGGAAATTTTGACCACCTGGGGTTCTTTAACGTGCACCCAAATCTGAGTACACGGGCCTACAACATTTCCGCCTCCATCAGAAATGCAGCCGCCGTAGCCGGGAATCGAACCCGCGACCTGCGGGTCAGCAGCCGAGTACCTTAGCCACTAGACCACCGCGGCGGGGCGTTATTCAACATATTAGCGGCTCAGATAATTCAGGTGCCGATTTCATGAGTAGGTTGTAACCTAAGCTTTCACGGAAGTGTATTGCAACTTGTTTACAGTTTGTCTACAATGTATATTTCTGAACCGCGTGGTTTATTCACCAGAAGAAAACAGTCATCGTGCCATGGCTGACTACATGTTTTTTCCTTGTTGTTTTATGTGTGAAGGTGTGTGAACATTTTTTGTGGACATATATCACCTCTATTCACTGGTGCGGTGCAGTGGTCTTGTGCGAACACGTGGTGATTGCTTTTACTTGGATAGTATCTCCGCCGCGGTGGTGTAGTGGCTTGTGATGAGTGAAGTGGCCGTGCGTGATCATGAAGATCGAATTGTGTTTGAAGTGCGCGCCACAGAAACAGTCGAAGAAAACGACGCAGAAAAATCAGGGCGGGTGGTGGTGCGAAGAAGAAGGAGTGAGGCAGACGTGGCTGGAAGGAAGAAGCAAGGTTGAAGAACCAGGGCGTGGGAGCAGTGATCCGTCGGGTTGCGGACTCGAGGTCTCAGCAGGCTCCCACCTGGGGCCATACCAGCCGTCCTTGCAGTTCGGGCCTGGTGTGGGCGAAACGTCGCCAGGACGTTTCCGCCAGGCGAGTCCGGCACCTACGGCAGCGAGCGCCAGCCAGCGTTCGAGATAGGCATGGCAAATGCCATGCGTGCTCCACGTCAACGACCTCCGCAGTGAGCCGCGTTCTTGGCCGCGGCTGTCATTGGACTTACCAGGCTACCCAAGCGTCGGCTGTCCCTTCGCAGCGTTGAGTTTTCCGCCGGGACTTCACCACCGCCTTCCTCTCCGGTGAACTCTTTCTGTTTTTATGCCCTCGTGACTCTCACACCAGCATTCCAAGCATGTTATATTTTTTCCCTTACTTCATTTATTATTCATTTAGACCTTTCATGTCTTTTGTAAATGCATTTTTTGTGTGATTGCATAAACAGCCTCGTTACCGCCCAATGACGATTGAGTCATCGCAGGTTTCCGTACAGAAACACGAGCGTCTCGTCTAGAGCTTTGTCTATCTATACCGCTCGTTACATGGCTAAGGTACTCGGCTGCTGACCCGCCGGTCGCGGTATCAAATCCCGGCTGCGGCGGCTGCATTTCTGATGGAGGCGGAAAATGCTGTAGGCCCGTGTGCTCAGATTTGGGAGACGGTAAAGAACCCCAGGTGGTCAAAATTTCCGGAGCCCTTTACTACGGTGTCTCTCAAAATCATGTGGTGATTTTGGGACGTTAAACCCCACATATCAATCACATATCAATCAATACTTGGATGGTACCCCACGTGTATGGTTCGACGCTCATGAGGCTGAGCTCGCCAACTGGGACATCTTCAAAGAAGGACTACGTGGCATCTTCAGGGACCCGTCCGGTCGACAAATGACCGCATGACGAGAACTCGCCACCCGTGTACAGTCATCAACCGAGTCGTGTGCCTCGTACATACAGGACATGCTCGCTTTGTGACGCAAAGTGGATAAACAAATGACCGAGAGCGACAAAGTTGGCCACATACTCAAGGGAATTGCGACCGACGCTTTCAACTTGCTTGTGTACAACGTCATGACCGTGTATCTCATAATTAAGGAATGCTGCGCTTCGAAATGACCAAAAACCACCAAGTTCTGCCTCAGTTTTCGCGGCTCCCAAACACGGTCATCACGTCAACTAGCACTGATCTCAGCGCCCACCACCCTTGCACGAGAATGTTACACGCATCGTTTGGCGCGAGCTGGAGGTCGCCCGTCTGGTGCCGTTTCATCCATTTCCAGTCGACCAGGACACCGTGCTAACACATCCGGCAATGTCAGTTATTCAAGCAGTCGTGCGGCAACAAATCGCTAACCCTTGTTTTCCTGTCGCCTGCTCCGTCTCCCGACCGGACTACAGACCGATGCAACTGAATGCACCACGCCATGACCAATACTTTCTGCCCCGATCCTGTGATACGATGGAAAGAAGAACAGCAGACGACAAGCCAATCTACTTCCGCTGTCACCGAGTAGGCCATTTTTCTGCTACTACCACAGCGCTTGGACGCCCCTCCCTTGCCTCCCCCCCCTCGTTGGCGGCAACTTTCTTCTCCTCGGTCATACGCTGATCCCTGTCGGTATTCGCTCACCCGTGAGTATTCTGCTTCCGATGCAACTAACAGCTGCTCTACCGCTCGTTCACCGTCACCGCAACGCACGCCGTTCTTTGTCGCCCCAACCACGGCGCTATTCATCGCCGACAAATATCAAGCGACTAATTTACTATGCTCTAGTACACTCACAACTAACATACTGCTGCTTAGTGTGCCTAACAACGACTGTCACAAGCCCTAATTTTATTTCATTTCTACAAAAGCGCGCAATGCGTGCAATATTTAACACTCCACGCCTCGAAACTACTCGACCACATGTCAAAAGCCACAGAATATGGCCCATAAATCAGTTATACAGACCCAAACTATGCTCACGCCAGTATAAATTAAATACATCTCTATTCTTGGACACATATTACGTCAAACAAACACGAAATGAATTATGTAAGAGCTTAATGTACAAACCTAGACCACCCACAAACTATGGTGACCAACTGTTATACTCACGTATACCAGACATCCTAAATCAAAACCCAAGCATACTTCATATATTGCAGAAAGCAACATTATTTAGTTAATTCAAAAATAACAAAATAACTCCTAACAGACAAGAATGATAACCCGGTGATCCTTAAACTTTTGTGATTTTATATTGTCTTATATTCATGTACACATTTGTTCTAATGACCTGTGTTTGTCTATTAAATTTTGTAACAATATATTTGAGTTATAAATAACTTCTTTCTGTTGAAAATTTCTGATCGGTATGTTCGTATGTTTCTATTTTGTGTAGATAAGCGTGCCGAGTCATATCAATTTTGTTTTATAGTGAATGTTTATTATATTTGTGCCTTTCTCTCACAATAGTGGCAAAAGACTAATTTTATTTTTTTCTGTTTGTGGCTCAATATGAGTACACGTTCGTTATATCAATATCACTTTAAGACAGCCGTGTTTATCTATTAGTGAACTTTTAATTTTCTTTATTCGTGTAGTCACTCTAGATGTTTATGAATCATTGTATTCTGTACAACAAATGCTTTTTGGTGTGTCTCTGCTTTTGCTGGCAGGGTGGCACGACACAGTCAGGCATTTATTTAGCCTTTACTCGTGTCCCCAAATGCAAAGTGTAACGATTTTGCCTTGATAAAGAAATGAAGTGACTAACCAAGGATGTTGCCGGATGGAAAACTAAATTGTACAGCTCCTGAAGGTAGTGCTGCATCAAATGTGACTGACCCACATTCTCCGTTGATGCTACCTAATATTAAGAGCTTGCTGTAAGTGCACGTGAACGGTCTTTCTTTGGCGACTTTAGTTTGCACTGGAGCTCAGATGTCTATAATGAGTGCTCGTCTCTGTTGCCGCCTCAATAAAGCACTCAGCCCCGCCACAACACAAGCCATCCGTGTACCCGATGGTGGAACTGTGGCCGTCATTGGAGTATTTACCGCTCGTATTAACCTTGCCGGCCGCCATGTTCCTGTTTTATTTACCGTGCTCGACAACCGCCCTCACCACCTCATTTTCGGGATTGACTTCTTATTGAAGCATTTTTGCTTGCTTGCTTGTTCCTTTCTTTTGTGGCTCTCACCCACTAAGGGGGATTGGCCAAGAAGCCGGTGGTTAATGCAAGTAAATACCTATAGATTTTCTAGATTAGGAGAATATGATTACTGTGTTTTGACTGTGAAATTATTTTGGCACAATGTAAAAAAAGAAAGAAAAAAGGGGGGGAGAAATAATGGAATTTGTTGAATATCTGTAATGAAATCGTTATATGAAATTTTCCTGAAAGTTGAATCATTGCAGTGTATCAGCTAAATAATAAGTGGTAGTGTGACTAGTAAAATTCGGGAGCTGATGGCTGACTCAGCAAGGTAATCTTCTTGTGTTATATATGAATTCGCAGAGAGCCCCGCAGATGTTCCTGTCGCCATGTCCCAATGAAATGGCCCCAAAAGACAAAATATTGGGAGTATTAAGTGATATTCCTAATTTTCTGAATAAAATTTCGAAGCAGTTTTTTCTTTGATTTTTGAATCGGTGACATGTGATAAGAAAATGGTCGATATGTTCAGGTTCGTTACAGCTTGAGCACAGAGGGGACGGCACCAGACCAGACCTGTTTAAGTAGAAATTAAGAGGTGGTACACGGCAACGTAATTTTGTTACCAAGACTTCCAATTTACGCGTGGGACACCATTTATTATTCCATGTGAATTGCAGGTGCGAGAAATCTGGATTCGGTATCATGGTTTTTGATGAGTCTTTAAGAAGGGAAAGTTTTCTAAACCTCGCTGCTGTTACATAAGCTGTAGGAGGCATGATTGGTACAATCGGATGATCAAGAGATGTTCGCGCAAGTTTGTCAGCCATCTCGTTTATAAATATACTACGATGGCCTGGCACCCATATCATTCGCACTAGACGAATGTTTGCTGGGATTAATGATTTAAAAGTCTCTAGTACTGCTGATGTCGACGACGATGATAAGAATGAACACACGGAATACGAGTCAGTCACTATCACAGCTGTCGAATGAGTCGCAGGAAGTTTACGAATAGCTAGTATAACGGCCGTTAATTCCGCTTCAAATATTGGTGTATAATCTGGGAGGCGTAATGAAAATGACCAGAATAATGAGAGAGAAAAAATACTCACACCTGCCTTCTCGCCACTCATAGATGCATCTGTTGCAATTACTGTATTAGTACCTAATTGAGACAGGTGTTGTTCTAATAAACCAATCAAATATTTAGAGGGCAAGTGTTTAGCGTTCATGGGGAAGATATCGTCAAATTCTATTTGCACTTGGCCGATTGGTTTGACAGATGGCGTGATCTCGAATATATTAACATTTAAAGCATCTAGAAGTGTTTGAACAAATAGCACTTGGGGTTTATATACACGGGACCAATGCTCGTTGAAAAAGACACCAGGCTCGGCAAAGAATACAAATTGTCGCCTTCTTAAAGTGGATTCAGAAAATTTTAAATAGGTGTTTACTGTTAAAATATGAAATCTGCAAGCAAGGGTGGGTATCCGAGCTTCTTGATACAAAACATTGTTAGCTGTGAATTTTGGCACACCTAAACAACTACGTAGGGCTTTCCGCTCTAAGAGAATGAGGGGGTATATTTTGTATGCTGGTCCACCAGAGAATAGTAAACATCCGAATTCAAGAATCGGACGAACGTACATGCGATAAATCATGATCATCGTATCTCTGCGAAGACCGGAACGGAGGCGGCCAAGCCTACTTATCATTCCAACAGCGCGTGTAGCCTTAATTTTAATATATTCAACGTGGTCACGCCAGCTCAGTTTTTGATCGTACAGTACACCCAGATATTTAATACAATTAACCTGGGGTATTATTTCCTGATGGTACTAAAGAGAAATAGTAACTGGTGCGTCCAACGGAAAAACTATTATAGCACTTTTGGTTACGTTCAGGTTCATATGAATTTTCTGCAACCAGGTTTTCAATGTTGCCAAGTAACACTGTAAAGTCGAATGTAGTGAATAAATATCGTTGTCAGAATGCAAAGAACGTGATATCATCTGCATATACATATACGTGTACCTTATCACTCTGTGGTATTGAACTTAACAAAATGTTAAATAGCACAGGCGATAGAACAGAGCCTTGAGGAACACCTCTCGTTTGGCTATACTTCGGCGTGGAAATACCTCGTTGGAAGCAATAAAAGTTTCTGTCTTTTAAAAATTCGTATATCCAATTTGTTATGTACTGCGGGAACGTAAGCTCTTTTAGGACATTGATAAGAATAGCATGTTTAACACTGTCATATGCCTTGGCTAAATCAAGGGTTAATAGGGCCGCATATTGTCGTCTGTGCCGAGCAAGCTTTATACGATCCTCTAAATCAACATGCGCCCACCATATAGAGTAACCTGGTCTAAATCCAATCTGGCACGCACTGAGTATCGCATTATCAGTTATGAACTTCGTAACTCTAATGTAAAGTATTCTTTCTATTAACTTAACTACGTGTGATGTTAAAGCGATTGGCCTAATGTTATCTATCTGCATTCCTAGTCCCTGTTTTTTAAGAAGTGGTATTATTTTTGCAAGTCTCCAGTCAGGAGGTATCCAGCTATTTTCAAGTGAATAGTTGACAACGTCAAGGAGGTCTTCAGGAGAAATGTCGAATAATATTTTTAACATTTCCGAAGTGACGCCATCTGGTCCAGGACCTGTGTTTGGCAGAATACGAACAAGGTGCGCAAGTTCATCCCTACTTACTTCAATAAAATCATTTTGGAATGACAGTTTTGCACACTTTATTTTAATTTGTGATGTAAATCTCTTCTCCAATTCTATTGCAATTTCCGTTAATGTATTTTCCAAATCAGTTGGAGAAAAAGTAACTGAGTCAATATTTACGTGTGCTGTAATAGCTTTACGATTGCGGAGAAATCTGAATAGAGCTTTCTTGTTGCCACTCTTGGATAAGTAGGTGTACCGTTTTTCTTCATAATCGTCTTTCGCTAATGAAACTGTTCTCCTAAAGGTAGCTTTAGCAAATAAATAATTTCTCCAATTAGTCGGACATTGGTTGGTGAGGAGTTTTTTCCATGCAGCGTTGCGGCGTCTATAATCTCTGGCGCAATCCGCATTCCACCAGGCAGATATGAATTTTCCCTTTGTTGAAGATATAGTTGTCAGTGATTTTTTAATTGTACACTTTAGGGTGGAACAAAGGCTCATAGCTTTCATATTTGTTTCCATATTGGGCAAGGAAGACAGCGTTGACTGTAAGTTCTTTTTAAATTTAGAGTAGTTTACAAACCTTTGCACCTGGCGATCTACCGTCACTAAAGGAATGCTGACTTCAAATACCAGGGGGCAGTGATCACTACTTCTAGCAGTATCAAGAACAGTCCAAGACGATATTGTCACACTTGAGCTAGCAAATGTCAAGTCTAAGACGGACCTCGAATTACATCGAACGAATGTCGGAACGCTGGAGTTCCAACAAATAAGGTTATTGCGGTTACTCCAGTCCCACAACCGTTTTCCTGATGAATCAGTGCGGAATCCCCATGAAACGTGATGGGAATTGATGTCTCCCGCAAATAGCATACTGTTTCTGCAAAAACTCGCAGTCACGTCAAGGGCTCTTTCATCTTGTATTCCAGCCGGAAAGTAGTTGTTGACTATCGATAGTGGCGCACATCCGGTAAAGTGAATTTTCAGAACCAATACTTCATAATCGTGTGATATTTGTTGGTAAACTAAGTGTGCTTTATGGCAAATTTTGGATGAAATGAAAAACATTAATCCTCCACCACGTGAGTCTCGGTCCAGTCGAAAGCACTGATAGTCTTTTAGATAGAAGTTTTGATCAGCAGACAGCCAAGTTTCTTGTAAAATTATGACGTCTGGAGATTGTTGAGAAATTAGGTATAATAAGTCTGTAGTTGCAGAGAGAATTGAACGGCAGTTCCACTGAAGTACTCTAAGGTACCCTATGATGATAAGCAAGCAGTAGCAACTGCTTGATCTAAGATACTATCTTTTAAGAAGTCCGCTTGAGTTCTAGGTTCCATCACACTCTTTTTTGTTTTCGGGTGAGAAGAATTATTAATTTTGCTAGCGGGTGATCTGGTGCATTTCAAAAGGCGAGCATCCATATCTACATCCCGATTAATTATGGATTCTGAATCAGATATACCTTCCTGATCAGTTGTGTTAGGACTGGAAAGCATTGCCTCATTATCGATAGAGACATCTGACTGATGTTCGGCAGGTTTACTAATTGAGGCACTAGGAGGTTGGATACGCTTAGTTATTCGATGAGATGCACCCAACATCTGTGAATCCATAATATTATTGAGTGAGTCGGACAGATTGAGTAAAATTTTTTCTAATACTTTTTCTACGGCCTTTTCTACCATAGCAGAAATGGACTGAGAAAGTGATGCATCCATAGAAAGAGGTGGACGAGCTGCTATACCAGCATAACCCTGACTCCTGCTTTGAATTTCTGCAATTGCTTCTCTACGAGAGCATCGTCTCCTTTCAATGATTTCAATAACCTGAAGTTCCTTTGATCTTGCAGGGCAGTTGGGGTCGTCTGCAGCGTGATTTGCCTTGCACAAACAGCATGTCTTATTGTCTGATTGACACTCAGCAGTACTATGACCAGCCCCGTATATGGCTCCGCATATGCGGCATCGAGTCTCCGATCGACAACCTTTAGTACTGTGTCCAAAGCGCCAACATTTAGCACATTGCAGCGGACGGGAAGCCAAAGCTTCGACCTTATAGATAAGCGGCCATGCCTTGATCTCCGAAGGGCGATCTGTTCCAGCGAATGTGGCAATTACAGTTTCAGTGGGAACTTTCTGTTGGTTTTCCTGTTTGGTACAGCGGTAAACAGAAATAACACCTGCTGGGGAAAAGATGTCCAAGACTTCTGCTGGGCTTAGACTTGCGTCTACCCCCCGAACCAATCCTTTGCAGCAAGCTAGATGAGGTGGGATAAAAGAGCTCACCGGATGTTATGCAAAAGTAGTGCACTTCAGAAGGTCTTGGATGCAGGCCTTGTCTGGTGAGCAGCATAGTATCCCCCCGCGTCCAAACTGACGAACCTCTGTTATCAGTAGAGAGTGGGAAGTGATCGCACGAAGTTCCGTTTGAATTGTCTTGGGGTTTTTCATGCGGATGAACCCACCGGTGGTCAGCACCAAAGCGACAGGAACGCTACGGGTTCCATTGCGGAGAAACAACTCCAGAGGAAGATCTTGAGGGGGAACAGAGGCTGACCAGAGGGCAGGCCTCTGGCCCGGAGAAGAAACAGACATGAAATAAGAAGAAGTTACACTTATCAATGCACTAAAACAGTTGCGGAACAAGAGGTAGATCTAATAAATAAAATAAAATAAAAGTAACCGCCGGCTACTTGACCGCAACCCTGAGGATGGAACAAGGAACGCAGCCGCAGGCACCCGATCGTCAGCTCGTGACGACTTTCACTGACAGCTGACCTGCTCGAATGTTCAGCCGGAGCTCTCTGTTTAGAACTTCCTCTTCTTCCAGATTCGTGCCCCGAGCTGCCGAAAAGCCTCAGTACCACAGACTTCAGTCGGATACCGCCAAAAGCCCTCAAATTCATTGAATTGGCAACAAGTTCACCCTTTGTTTTCGGTGATTATTGTGTCACGCCTATGCCTGATGTTCTTCTGGCACGTGACATCACTGTATCACACTCCGTCAGGACCATGACCTCTAACCGAACATGTCTGCCCATTATCAATTTCGGTTTCACGCAGCAAGTACTACCACACGGAATCTCAGTCACCACGCTTCAGCCCTAATAGACGCTAACATCGCCGCTTTTTGCGGCAGACACATGCTCTGATCTTCCATGTCAGCCGCAGGATGCCACATCCCTCAATGCGGCCTTGTGCCCCATCATCGACCCAAAACTCAAACCTGAGCAATCCGATGCCCTATTTCGCCTTTGATTTCCTACCGCGACATATTTGACATCGACAGCAGTCCCCTCAGTCAGGCTTCCCTCGTGAAGCACCGCATTAGTACCGCTGATTCGCCGTTCATTCACTGCCCGACCATACCGGATGTCTGCCACTAAGCGTAAGGTAATTCAAGAAGTCAACATGGTGCTAGCCAAAGAAACTATTGAAGCCTCCTCGAGCCTTTGGGCATCTGTTATGCTTGTTAAAAAGAAAGATGACACGTGGCACTACTTTGTTGATTACCGCCATCTTGATCGAATTACGAAAAAGGACGTTTATCTTTTGCACTGAATTGATGACGTTCTAGATTGTCTTCACGGCGCACGATACTTTTCTTCAATTGACCTACGTTCGGACTATTTGCAGACTGCAGTGGACGAGAAAGGCCAAGAAGAGACTTCGTCTTAACTCCCGACGGCCTATATCAATTCAAGTGATGCAGTTTAGGCTATGCAACGCCCCAACAATGCTTGAGCGTACGATGGGATTGGCATTACAAGGGTACAAGAGATCAACATGCCTGTGCTACCTGGATAATATTCTTGTATATTCGTCTACAGTGAACCACTTCCAGCGTTTGTCAGTGGTTTTCAACATCTGCCGCACTGCTGGCCCTTAACTAAACTTGTCAAAATCTCACTTTAGCCGCCAGCAGATCACGGTGTTGGGCCACCTTGTCGACGCATCAGTTGTGCAGCGTGACCCGAAGAAAGTTTGTGCCGTCACGAGCTTTCCTGCACGCCAGTCTGTCAAGGACGTCCGGAGCATTGTAGGAATTTGTTCCTAATATAGAAGGTTCGTGAAAGATTTCTCAACGATCCCTTGACCACTCAGTGACATTCCGAAGAAAGACGTGACTTTTACGTGTGGTTTCGCTCAAGCTGCCGATTTTTCTTACCTCATCACCCTCTTAACGACTCGAGCTATATTCGCCCACTTTGACCCATTCGCTCCGACAGAAGTCCGAACCAATGTGAGTGGTCAAGCGATTGGAGCCGTCCTAGCCCAACGCCAGTGGGCACATGACCGAGTTATTGCCTACGCTAGCAGCCTTCTCACAGATGCCCAGCGCAACTACTCAAAAACAGAGAGCAAATTCTTGCCCTTGTTTGGGCATTCACGATGTTCCGCCCACATTTATATGGTACAAATGCCTCTGTATCAACAGACCACCATGCGCTACGTTGGCTTTCGTCACTGAAGGATCCTACTGGCCGGCGTGGGCGCTGGGCTCTGCGACTGCAAAAAGTTTCCTATACAGTCACGTACAAGTCAGGACGCCTAAATCAGGACGCAGACTGCCTCTCCCGCTACCCGGTCGGTGAAGTAAGCACCATCTCTGACACTGACACCAATACTGTCTTTTCCGTTTCGCAACTGACCCGCATCGGTGACGAGCAACGCCGTGATGCATCCTTGCGTGCTATAATCGAACATTTCGAATCACCATTTTCCGACAGGTTCCATCATTCATTCCTCATCCACGATGGCGTCCTATACCGCAAGAACTTCTTTCCAGATGAACCAGCCCGGCTTCTCGTCATTCCAAAACACTTCTGCTCAGCAGTTCTCCACGAACTCCATGACATTTCAGCTGCATGTCACCTTGGTGTGTCACGCACTTACGACCCGATTCACTGACGCTTCATTCAGCCAGGGCTTTCACGCTCAGTCAGAAGATACGTTGCGGCTTGTGATAAATGTCAGCGCTGCAAAACACCATAGACGCCTACAACCGGGCACCTTGAACCACGTGACACTTTGTGAGAACCTATCTTCCGCGTTGGCTTAGACCTCCTGGGCCCTTTTTCCTTGTCTTCTTCTGGCTACAGGTGAATAGCTGTGACCACAGACTACGCCATGCGCTACGTCATCACACGAGCACTTCCAACAAGCTGCGCCACAGATGTCACCGACTTTGTCTTCAAGGACGTGATCTTGCAACATGGAGCTCAACGCCAGCTGCTTACAGACCATGGCCGCACCTGTCTATAAAAGGCCATAGCCTTCAGTCATGTGAAACGAAGTACGAGCTCACTACGTCGTACCAATCGCAGACAAATGGACTAACGAAGCGTCTGACTCGAACACTTACAGATGTGTTTGCGAAATTTTCCCTTCAACCACTCTGACTGGGACCTTGCTTCGCCACACGTGACCTTTGCATATAATTATTCTCGCCATGACTTGTTTCTGTTGTTCGGCTGAGAACCTATATTACCCCCAAGTAGAGTCATTCCGTCTCCCGCGACGCCAAACAGCGAATAAGCCCTTGACGCTATCACTCAAGCTGCCCACGCATGCAAAATCGCCCGCACTCGCTTTCTGGCCTCTCAAGAGAACCAGCAGCGTTTGTACGATCAACGGCTCCGAGACGTGCACTTCTTACCCGGTTCAATGGTGCTGCCGTGGTCCCCGATTCGTCAAGTGAGCTTGTTGGAAAAGCTTTTTTCCCGCTACAGGGGTCTATATTGAGTCCTTCGTGAGGTTTCTCCTGTGACATACGAAATTGCCCCTGCTGCCTGATCACCTTCAACTGCCTCACAGACCACCGATATCGTACATGTGGCACGCTTGAAGGCATACCACTCTCCCGCTGACGTTGACATCTAGATGCGCCAAGACGGCCTTTCTGCCACCGGAGATTATGCTACATGCATGGTGACATTTTGTGGGACGATGCGCATGTGTGCTTGACACAGAGGACGAAGAGTGCTTTCCGCTCAGCGTCTGGTCAACCGGTCACGCCGCTGCTGCTAGTTTGAAATATATTTCATCCACAGCTTCGTCGATAAGGCGTCTCTTCTCTTTCAAAAATATATTTTCTGAAATTAGCAGTTCATGTTGGGCTTTTCACAGGTGACTCCGTATTATACCAGGAATTCTGCAAACTAGACGACCAGATCTACTAAATCATGCATTGAGTAGAATAGCTAGCTTGTGTGGCACATTGCAGGTGACTAGGTAATAGTAAAAAAAGGAAACGTGCCCGATCCTTTTGTTTACGAATCGGTACAACACGGAAGTAAAATGTTTCAGTTTAGTTTAAGTTTCAGTTTGAAATTATTTAGCAATCTTTTTCAGCAATCGTGTTGAAGTACAGTGATTCAATGTTTTCATACAAGGGCACTGGTCAACACAAAACGAAATGTAAATCAGAATAAAAAGTGAAAAAGATGCAGGGACAGGAATTAAAAGCTGCTAACGGGATTCCTGACCCTAAGCGGATTGGCCGTTGACTCGTGGTGATGTGAAAAAGAAATAAAATACAAACAAGTAAAACAGAAAAATTACAAGAACGCATAACACAAGCAAGTAAAATATCAACAAATTTAGCAGCAAACTTCAACTACAGTCATAATGTAAAACTGCGAACACTGAAAGAATGCGGCATAATAGGGAAGAACAAAGTGAGAAGGATTACAAACAAACATAATTTATATATATAAGAAACACTACCTTGAAACAGTATGCATAATGAAAACACAAATACAAGAAACAGTTCATGTTTGTACATATGAACATGAAAGGCAAAAAATGCACTTCTATTCAAGCGAACTACCAAATTGAATATGACACTATAAAATCATACGTAGTAAAAATGAACTCGAGAATAATTGATCAAATTCCCAGACCCTCTGGGGCCGCTAATTAAATAATGTTTCCACTGCTTGTTTGTCAGCGTATCGGGCGTAATGTGTTTGTTGTTTAGGTGACTCAAAAAGTTTGGCATGATATGCTTAAGACTTCCGAAACGGTAATTCGTTCGCGAAAACGGTATTTGCCATGTGTCTCATTTCCTTATGTTGTAAAGTGTTGCGGGTGAATCTTTGAGCTGACACAGTGTTAGAAAACTGGTTTTACTTTTCAAACCCTGTTTGTATTTAGAAAAGAGATTGAAATTGTACAGTTGTGTTTCTTGGAGCACGTTATATGTTGTAAATAATGTTGATGTATGAGCGCCGTATGGAACACCTGCAATATGTCGTATTCCTTTCTTCTGTAGCCTGGTCAATTTTAATTTGTTCTTTTGCGTGGTGTTTCCCTAGACGAGGGTACAGTAATTCATTTGCGAATGAAATAAAGCATTATAAATGAGGAGTTTACCTTTTCGAGAAACTATATCTCGGAATTTCGAAAGTACTCTACATGCCTTGGCAAGCTTTTGGGCAACATCATACACATGTGAATCCCAGTTTAAGTCTTCACTGAAAGTGACCCTCAATGTTTTAACGTCTTGTACAATCCAAATCACTTTGTCACCGAGGTGTAAGTCTAAGCTAGAATATATTTTTTTAATAGTTGGTTTCAATTGAACAGCCTCTGTTTTAGCAGCATTGATAACAAGAGAATTCACTTCACTCCATTTTTGTAGCTTTTATAGCACGTCGTGAGCTAGTACACTAAGATTAAATACGTCGTCGGATTGGAGGAACAAGCTTGTGTCATCGGCGTAAACTGAAAATTTGACGTTGTCGCTAACTCTTACTATGTCGTTTACGTAAATGTTAAATAACACGGGGTCTAATACACTTCCCTGCGGAATACCGGTGTTTATGTGTAATAGCGAAGAACTTTTATCTTTAATGCTTACACATTGCTTTCTATTCCCGAGATAAGATTTGACGAGATTTTGCGCTACACCCCGGAAACCATAATGTTCTAGTTTAGTAAACAGAGTTTGGTGGTGTATTCTTTCAAACGCTTTAGAAAAATCCATATAAATACCCATTGTTAGCTTCTTTTCTTCAAATCCTTTTAATTGATTTCTTTTTGTGCTAGCAAAGCGTGTTCACTTGATAAACCTTGACGAAGACCGAATTGTTCTGACGCAATCAAAGAATGCTTATCGCAGAAAGATATAATTCGCTAACAGATCACCTTTTCTAGCCCTTTAGAAATAACAGGCAATATTGCGATTGGACGGTAATTTGAGAAGTCATTCTTATTTCCCAAATTGTACAACACGCTAACTTTAGCGTGCTGCATTTTCTCGGGGAAAACTCCTGTGGCTAGACACAAGTTGAACAGAGAGGTAAGTAGAGGCACTAGAAGGTCATGTACGTGTTTTATTGGGCCAATTTGAATGTCATCAATATCGCGCACTTTACAATTGTAGAGGCCTATAAAAGTGGAATGTACTTTTTGTTCTGTTACTGGTTCTACAAACGCAGATTTCATATTTGATGTGCCCATAAATTGCAAAATAGAGCGTTTGTCCACACATGATGTGGTATTTGATACCAGAGTCGTGAAATATTTGTTGAAATCATTTGCCAGTTTTTCACCGCTAAATATTTCATTATGCACTACGAGCTCCAGTTCCTTTAACTGGCGAGTGCCAGAGTGATCAGAATATTTATTTCCCGCCATAAAACATCACTACGAGAACTTGCCCTCTCAAATGGGTTTAGAAAATAAGCATTCTTTCTGTTACGTAAAGTTTTGTTCAACGTGTTTCTAAATTTCTTGAATTTGGCCGGATAACTGCTGTCTCTACTTTTGATTAATCTATGTTATAAAGCCTTTTTACGAATCATTTTATGGCATTCGCTTGTTAACCAAGGCTTCCGAATTTTCTTTGAGGCTCTCGCACTCTTGGGTTTAAAGCAATAGTGATATGCATTTTTTAAAAGATGCATCAAAGTATTGAAAGCCTCATCAGCATTTTTGCAGTTATACAAGGCACTGAAGTTTAACCTTTCAATATGGTGTCTAAATTGCTCCAAAGATTTTGAATTGATTTGATGTATTTTATAGGGTTCCAAAGGACTTGGTTTTAGGTGTCTAGAAAGGCTATTCTTTTTATATATCATATATAGAGAAAAGTGATCGCTCACATCCTATAGAACAGAACAGGCTGTCACGCAGTCGCTTCTATTATTCGTAATAAATATGTCTAGAAGACTTTCAGAGTGAATACTGACACGAGTTGGTTCGTTTATTGTGACTGTGCATGCATAAGAATCAAGCAACAGCTGGAATGACCGTGACATTGCATTACTTTGTAAAAGGTTGATGTTACAGTCACCACCTATTACGACGCAATGCTTATTTGTGCCTACAAAAGTTAGTAGCCTTTCAAGGAAGACATAGAACTTTTCAACACACCCATCAAGTGGGCGAAAAAGAACATCAATATGGTTATCTTGGATTAGTGCTTAAGTTTCATAATCCGGCGTGATTGTTGTAAATTCAGTGAGTAAGCTACAAGAAAGCTTTTCGGAGATTAACTGCAGTACTCCTCCCCCTTGGCGGGAAGATCTGTTCAAGTAAAAGCCTGGTAATCTGAACACTTTCTCGTCGCATGTGTACCAGGTTTCTGTAACCACAATAATGTCAAACCTAAAGGAAAATTCACCTAGGAAGGTGGTGAGCTCATCGTACTTATTTCGAGCCGATCGTGCATTGCAGTGTATTATTGCTAGGTATGCACCATCATTCTGATGTGCGATATCTTTTGGTGACGTCATGTTAAAGAAAAAAAGTAAAGTAGGAAACTAAAAACCTGTGACGAGGTAGTCAATACTTTACGAAGCGAGACCACCTTCGCGCATCTCATCCAGGTCTGATTCGCAGTATATCTGGATAGCACGAGATGTGTCTGTTTTTAGAGCGAGCACCTTGCCACCCCTGTTCCATGCAAATCACCAGTCAGTTCTCGTTTTCGTGCAATCGTCAGCCCAAGTAGGTTCTTTAGTGGTGGGCAGAAATGCTCGTTAATGTACACCGGTTGCTTTGTGGCAAAGCAAAGGTCTTCTGTGTTTATCCGAGTTTGTTTTGCCTTAGTCATTAGGGCATCACGCTTTACTCGGCGGTTGAAAGATACGATAGTATTTGAGTTTACAGAGCTGTCTTGGTTGCCGGAAGCATTCGAACGAGCATTTGCCTTTCGGGCCGGAACACGATGGCAAGCCTCAATGTCATGCTCAGTAATAGTTTCGCCTAGCGCATCCCCTATTTTAGTAAGCACTTGTGCAAGGTTTTCATTGACTGCTTGCGGGATGCCTTTAATCTCGACGTTTTGTTTCAAGAATATTGATCTGGTGCGGTGATGCGCCTTGCGTTTTCTTGCGTCGTCATTCTGAGGCACTCAAGCTTTTGCGAAATGGTTTCTTGAGTTGCCTTTAATGCTATATTTTCTTTCTTGATGCCTCAGCATTCTTTCTTAATGCACTCATATTCCCTGATGATGAAGTCTAAGCTGCTCTTTAGGTCCCCAATTTCTTTCCAAAATTCTCGCTTTAAAAATTCTATATCACTTCCCATATTGGGGCACAGTTCAAAAAGACGAATTCACACAATTTAGAACTACACTATAGGCAGCAGAGGCAACAGAAACAAGTGGTTAAAAGGTTAGAAATACTCAAACCTATGAGACATAAGTAGACGATAAGCTTGTGCGCTGTCTGCCGCTTCCGCTGCCAAAATTCCATGAAGCCGGCCTTGCGCTCCTTTATAGCTGCGTAGCAATGTCCACGCAGGCGCAGGATGGTACAGCAAAGTCACATAGGCGTTGAATAATCTTCGCTCCGACGTGGCTAGGTGACAACGCTACCTGCTTAGCCTGGCCCGAGTTCCGCAGTCCCTTGACCTATGCCGTGCTCGACCACCGCAGCTGTCCTGGTATCGCCTGCGAGACACAAGTAGATGATAAGCTTGTGTGCTGTCTGCAGCCTCCACTGCCGAAAATACCGTCATGTGCCTTCATATATGAAGTTGAACGTTTATGGTGCATGGTTTCACTACAAGAGCGAAGGAATGAACGCTAAAATAATGAATTGTACTGGAAGGATGGACGCATGGACGGACGGAAGAAAGAACGAATGGAAGGAGAAATGCTTTACCCGGCTCTCCATTATTCACTCTGTGGATATGCTGCTAATTTTTTTCGACGGTACCGATGAACAAGACGTAGAGGATTGGCTGTCGTTATTTGAAAAGGTAGGCGCAAGCAACAATTGCGACGATACTTCGAAGCTGCAATATGCACCTTTTTTACCTGAAAAAGACAGCGAGTCTCTGGTTTGGCAACCACCACTCGGAATTCGCCACTTGGGGTGCTTTTAAGCTACGCATTACCGATGTGTTCGGTCGCCCCAAGGTACGCAAGCTTCGTACCGAACAGCGCCTATGGAGCCGCGCGCAGCTTCAGGGAGAAGGCTTCACAAGCTGCATCGAGAATTTGCTCGACTTGTAAAAGTGCCTTGACCCTCCAATGATACGCAGATAAAATCAAACACATCTTGAAGGGGATAGATGATGCTTTCCAGATGCTGCTGGCCAATGGCCCACGTACGCTGTCCGAAATCGCCACTCTTTCTTAGAGCTTCGAAGAGTTCTAAGAAAGAACGGGTGAAACAACGGGTCATGATACGGCAGCCAGCAGCTACTCACAAAACTCTTGCGGCATTGACCCTCGCTCAATGCCGCAACCACAACTCAATAATGTCCACAACACAATGATGTCGGAAACAAAGGATATGTCCGCGAGAAGGTGGCCCGACAAGCTTCGTGCCTGGCGTATCCAGCGGCAACAAAACCTTCTCTTCTGAGCGTCTCGCACCCACATTTAGGCAGGTGATGCAGGCACAGGTCTCTGAGGCGCTGCCGTCCGCCCTCGGACAACGCCTGTCACTGTGCCATTGACTTACGCTGCTGTTGCTGCTACTCCGCCACGACCTCTGCCTGGGCCCACTCCCCAGCCTGTACGAGTACCAACGATGCCATTTCCAGCAAGCCAGCAGCGCCAAACGGAACCCCTTGGCGCACAGTTGACAATCGCCCATCTGTTATGCATGCAGATATCCAGGTCACGTGGCGCGCTTCTATCACCGGCGCTTCGCAACGAGCCCGACTGCAGCTCCGAGGTACCCTGCCTACTCTTTCCCGGCCCCGTACAATGCGCAACGATAAATGGCCCATCAATCCGACCGACAATCAGTGGAACAAAATCCGTCACCAACCGAACTAGACCACCACCCTGCTGCCGACTACCAACCAGTCGCCCCCAATCTTCACAATGTAGAAACCATCGCCCGTCCCCCACAAACTTTTTGGAAGTGTTTGTTTAAGGTATACGAACTGTTGCGCTTGCTGACACCGGTGCCACCGTATCTGTGATGAGTCTAAAACTCTCCCGTTCAATACGAAAAGTAACGGTACCGCCCTCCGACGTTTTGCTGAACACCGCGAGCGCACAACCAATTCGACCAGTTGGAGTGTGTACGGCGAAAGTAATCATTGAAGACGTCCTGTACTACTTAAGTTTCTCGTGTTGACCACTTGATCCCACGTTTTGATAGTTGGATGAGATTTTTTGTCGTGCCGCCACACCGTAAATGACTGTGCTCGCTGGCAGGTGGAATTTTCCGTGTTTTCTGATGCGCCATCTACGGACAATGAGCGCACTAATTTGGCAAGCTTCTTGTTGCTTACGACATTGATGTTCCTCCTCTTAGTGCTATCGTTGTCCCCGTAAATTGCACTGAATCGTCCAGCTCTATCGTTGTGTTCATACCATCTGACGTTCTCAGTCGCCGCCATGGTACGTCTCTGCATACGCCGTTCTGCAACCTCACCAAAATACTTCCGGAATAGTCGTATGGAATCCTAGCTCATGGGCTCTCATCTTACGAGCTCACAAAACACTGGGCTGTGTTCTTCTGTTGATGACAACGTTACTGTGCCTATTGAGTGCCACGGCCCCAGCAAGCAACTTCCACTGAACGCTGTTACTCCTCTTTTTACGCGAGATGGCTACTCCTCTCCTCGGATATCTTCAACTGCTCCATCGACTGCAAGCTTCCACCGCATCAACAGAACAACCTAATAACCCTTCTGCAGGAATTCCGAGATTCATTTGACCTTCTTCAAAATGCACTGAGTAAAACTCACACCGTCGTTCACACAATCTACATTGGAACACACCCTCCTTTACGGCAACGCCCCTACGGTGTATCTCCCAAAGAACGACGTGGATGGCCTATACGAATTCAGGGTTGTGCCACTCCGTCAGTGCAACGCAACCGCAATGTTTGAGCAAATGATGGACAGCATTTTACGTGCCCTTAAATGGCACATATGATTATGTTATCTTACTGATGTTATCGTAATCTCTCCTCATTTCCCTACTCATGTCCACTATCTGCGCACAATTTTTAGTGCCCTACTAAGGTGAACCTCCAGCTTAATCTGAAGAAGTGCCACTTCAGGGCTCGCCAACTTACTATACTTTGTCTTGTTCTGTCAAAGGATGCCCCGCCGCGGTGGTCTAGTGGCTAAGGTACTCGGCTGCTGACCCGCAGAGCGCGGGTTCGAATCCCAGCTGCGGCGGCTGCATTTCCGATGGAGGCGGAAATGTTGTAGGCCCGTGTGCTCAGATTCGGGTGCACGTTAAAGAACCCCAGGTGGTCTAAATTTCCGGAGCCCTCCACTACGCCGTCTCTCATAATCATATAGTGGTTTTGGGACGTTAAACCCCACATATCAATCAATCTGTCAAAGGATGGCATTCACATCAACTCAGACAAACTTCGAGACATAGCAGACTTTCCGAAGCCGACTTCCCTCAAAGACGTTAGGAGCTTCATCGCCTTGTGCTCGCATTTTCGCCGTTTCGTCCACAACTTTGCATGAATATTAGCCCCACTTATGCAACTACAGACTGGTCCAGCTAATCTTTCTAACTAGATCCTGGCATGTGACAAAGCCTTCCTTACACTGCGCCACCTGCTTACGTCACCACCCATTCTACGCCAAAACAACCAAAGTGCCCCCACTGAAGGGCACACAGACACTAGTGGCGCTGGTCTGGGAGCAGTACTCGCGCAACAAAACCCCGTATTCCAGAATACGTCATCGCATATGCAAGTCACTCACTCACGAAAGCGGAATTGAACTACTTAGTAACTGAAAAAAATGACTCGCAATTGTTTGGGCGTTAAGCAAGTTTCGTTCTTAGTTGTTCGGACAGAGTTTCGATGTTGTGACAGACCACCACGCACTTTGTTGGTTGGCGTCACTAAAAGAATCTTCAGGTTGCCTTGGACGTTGGGCTCTTCGACTACAAGAATTCGACATTCATCTCATTTGCTGCTCAGGACGAAAACACTCTGACGCGGATGCCCTCTCACGATCACCAGTGAGATTCAGCGCTGACCTGCATTCGGACGCCCACTTCCCCATCGCTCCCATTTCCGTCGAAAGCATGTCGTCTGAACAGCGGAAAGACCCATAGAAAATATCTCTTCTTAACATTCTTTCCGACTTCTCAACGTCTGCGTACCCACGCGTTCTTCGCCGCCAATTCACACATTTCGAGATGCGGGACGCGCAACTGCTCGTCATGTATGCCATGCTTTCCATGTATGTCAATTCCAACCAATCGAACTCGAATGCCATTCTCCCATTTGTGACTTATGCGACATATGCGTACAACACCGCGACGCAGTAAACCACAGGCTTCTTGCCTTTCTTTCTTCTATATTGGCGTGAGCTATGCCCCACACTTGACACCATTTTGCCGTATTGTCCCGACGTCTCAGAGTTCTACCCTCTTTCTGAAACTGTGCACCACACCGAATAGTGTCGTCAGTTGGCCTTATCATTCACCTCGGACAAGAAAGCACTCAAAAAGACTGCCACAACCGCGACCAACAATTCGACGCTGTTGTCGTGGGCTCGCTCATCTGGGTCCGACTGCCCGTCCACTCCACAGGTCTGTCCTCTAAGTTTGCCCCCAATTATCACGGCCCTTACCACGTCGTCTATCGTCGATCAAATGTCACATATGTGATCGAGCCGGTCACGCCATCTACAGACAATCGACTATTTGGTCATGAGGCTCTCCACCTAAGTCGTCTCAAGCCCTATCACAGCCCACTCTTACCCCCCTACTCTAAAATGTTCCTTCACTCAACGCTTCACCTTCACTTGAGAAAGCCGATAGGAGCACCGTCTCTAGACACGGCAAGTCACTTCGTGTAAGCGATAATCTGCTGCGATTCTTAAGTAGCAAAGCGCCATTTTTAAGCCGAGGTGTGGCGCAGTGCTCAACTCTGTCAAGTGAAGAGTGAAAGTCGAGTCGAGGAGCGTTTCTGAATACTGACGCTACTCTCGTCACCTTGACTTGTCAGAATGGCTCGTCTTCGTCGCCGGGATCTATTGAAACGGGGTTTATTGCCGTGAGTAATCCCTGCACAGCTGGTCTAATGATACGGAAAGTGGGCGGCAGCAACCGACACAGGAATAACAGCGCTCGGGGAACCAGGTCGCGCTCGGCTCCTCTCGCTAAAGGCGTGACCCACTGCAACACATAATCTTCTTCCTCTCAACAGGCATAACATTCTGCGCAATAATTTAGCCGATACCACGCTTCTGAAAAGAATGACAAAGAATAGCATAGCGAATGCTGACTAGCTTCCATATCTCGTTTCTCTTAAGCGACAGCAGGCGCGGCTGTCCGGGACTATATTGATGAAACTAATTGGTTGACTAATTAACCAGTTTTACTAAACTAAAATGTCCGCATAGTCATATACATATAAAATCAGAATATTGCTCTATTCTAAGAATAAATTTGTTTATGTAAATATTTGTATGCATTACAATAAGCGCCACACTTTCCTAGGCAATCGGTAATCTTTCTGTTATACCTCCATTATTCCAAACCTGAACAGTAATTTTTAAAACCACTCGATTCTTGGCCGTTCCCTCATAGCGGGTGTGCGCCACCAACAATAGGTGAACAACAACTACTACCCTCAATTTATTATTATTAATGTTGTAGTGGGCATAAAGCAAGTGTGCTTCCAGCAGTTAAACAATATGCCAAGTTACTTCCAAAGCATGTTCTGGAGGGCCTCCTTCAAGACCATCTAAGTCATTTTCCTAAATACGTAGTAATTTCGACGGACGCAACGCAAAATCTTCAGAAGGCTGGAGTAGGTATTTTTTCTCATCAGCTTAATTGGTCTTTTGCGCTCCGATTGCCTGACTTCACACCAATCTATCTCGCAGAATTCCTGGCTATTACATTGGCTCTTCGAAAACTAAATTATCAGCAATCAAAAGCTATTATTATTTCGGATGCTTTGTCTGTATGTACACATCTAACGTCCGCAAAGAAGTCTCCTCTTCTCAGGATATTTTGGTCTCTCGTACCGCATAGCCTATCAGAAGTTCGGTTTATTTGGGTCCCCGGGCATGCTGGAATTGAACTAAATGAAATTGCTGATTCGCTCGCTTCGGCATCTTTAAATTTCCCTGTGGTGCCAGTAGCTCCACAGTTTCCTTTTATTACTGCCGAACGATTCAAACGCCTGTTAATCTTAAAAATGAACGAAACGTCGCTTCTACAATCTGAAGAATTTCGGCACTTGCAATTCACATGGAACACCGCAAAATGCCTTTCCCGTCAATGTGAGGTGACCCTCACAAGCTTTCGCTGTAGAGTTCCTCTGTTAAATTTTTATCTCAACAAATCAGGATTTTCATTAACTAACCTATGTGTAGTTTGCAATGAACCGGAAACAATAGATCACTTTCTTCTCACATGCCGCCGCTTCGCCTCACTGCGCCGAATAATTCTTGAAAGACCGATTGGTATGCTCGGATTGCCAGTCAATACATCCACCGTATTATCGTTTGGAGCCAGTCAGTTGGGTGTGGGCCACAGTGCTATTCTGTCAGCGCTACATAAATTCATTCAGGCAACCGGAAGGATACGCTGCTAGTGGTACTGCCAGATATATCCAATTCTTTCTTCCCCTTCCTCATTCTTGTTAATTCGTTTTATATATTCTGTTTTATCGTATTCTTCTACAATTTTATCACGTTTTTTTTTCAAAGGAACATTTATTGTTTCTATCTAATTTCTCTTTATATTTTTTTAGCAAGCGTTATAAAAATTATCTATCATGAGGTACAGTGTGGCCAATCCCCCATGTGGGTATGAGCCAAAATCTTCTAGGAGACAAGACAAGACAAGACTGCTTAGAACAGGCTCTGAGAGGGCTGCTTTTTAGCTTTTGCTGTGACTGTGCTGCGCCTTCCGCATAGGCCTAGTGTTTTTTGGAGAACAGGTTCTCCTCACATGTTTAGTTCATTATGGTGTACCTTTAACTCTGCGTGGTAGTCTGTTTAATAATTGATTTTAAGTAATAAAAATAAGCTGCGTCGTAGAAAAATACTCGCTTAGGTAATCTCGTCAGAGATTTTGCATCCTTTGAGACACACAACTGTTTCGCCATTGTCGACTTTTCCAGACATGCACAGTGCGGAGTCAAGGTGCACCGCCCCAAGGATGTCGACTACCCTGCACATGTACCACTGACCGGTCACTTATCTACCCTAAAAGGGGTACCTGCAATTGATTCTAGCTGCTCGGCATAGTCTCTTTCATGCAGTATAAATAAAAACTCAGTGCCTTGCACTTGATATGACTTTTCATAAGCTACGTCTAGTCTCTGACGAAATATACTATCTGTTCTGTCTGCGTCACTTTTGGCAAATCAAATGCACTAAAAATCTATTACAAGAAATGCCCTGAGGCTCCACTTTTTTACTTTCAGAAACTATTTTCTCATCTCCCAATTTTGGTCTCGGCACTTACCAGTAACAAATTATATTCATGTAACAGTCACTCATGTAACAGACACACCGATTACTTACTATAATGTACACTTGACAAATGCGCGCACGTGTTGTGGGGGTGAAGAATAGAATAAAGCAACAGACGATGTGCGCCTCTTCCATTTCGTATGTGCGATGTTGAGAAAAATTGAGGAACACTTACTGATTCAATAAGAATACTATTCTTGCTCACGCTTCCCGGCCCAACGAAACGCTGGAAAAGCTCTCGTAAAAAACCTCAGCCTAAGTATGTCGTTTTGTTGTCACGATAGTGCGAAGGGCAAGAAAAGTGGTTTTCCTTTGACAGCTGGACGCAGCACTTAGAAGGTTTTGAGTGTTAGCCAAAACGTAGTCCGGGTCATCCCCCACAAAATACTCGTTAGGGCCCGGTCATATTGTCGGAATCTACAGCTCTGAGCTCAAGTGTTAAGCGAGTTTATCAAGCCCGAGCCTCCTCATGACAGCAACCTAGATATAGTCCAGCGTAACGTCGGACACGCCAACCTAGCCATGGCGGTGAGTAGTGAACTATGTTGTGGATGCCGATACCCAAATATTCCAGCAACAATTCGCCAGATTGTTGCCACAGTTAAAACCAAAATCACAGCATACTTACAGAGTGAATAATGATGAGTGGGGCGAAGCATCCATCCGTACGTTTATGTGTCCAACCATCCATGCTTCTGTTCATTCGCCCGTTCATCTTTTCTTCCGTTCATTCATGCTTCCATTCATCTGCCCGTGCGTCCGTGCTTTTGACGGTCCATCCGGATATCCGTCCGTGTGACCGTCTGTCCATCTGTCCGCACATGCATTCGTCTGTCCGCCTGTCCATTTCTGATTCCTTCCGTCCATTTTTCTGTCCATCTGTCCATTCGTTCGTTTGATCATTCGTCCATGCTTCTGTCCATCCGTTCGTCTGTGTGCCCTTCTATGCTTCCGACCATCCGTACATGAGTTCGTTTTTCCACCGTGCGTCTGTTCATCCATCCGTCCACCCGTGAGCCCATCCGTCCATCCACCATGCTTCCGTGCGTACGTTCATGTTTCTGCTTGTCCATCTATGCTTCCATCTATCCAATAATGCGTTCATTTGTCCATGCCTCTATGTCTCTGTCTGTCTGTCTGTCTGTCTGTCTGTCTGTTTCTCTGTACCTCCAATCGTTCGTCCACCCATCTGCCCGTCTGTCTGTCCGTTCGTCTGTCACTACCACTAGCTGTACTTTTGTACTTTGCCATTGAAAGACACACGCCACTCCTATGTCACTGCCTGAGAAGAACCTCGTGTTTATTCAAAAGCCACATTTGATAACCTTACACGAGTGACACTTTAGGGCACCACAGTGCTTGGCCCGAACAAAGATAACGATAACACTACTTCCATTTTTTTCGGAAGTGTTGCAACACAAACACTGTGAGTTGAAACATCAGAGAACTGTATGCTGCAAGTATTGAGTGTACACAAATCGCGTTTTGGCCTTATTGCCGGACCATAGCTTGGCACATAACGACCAAGGGCTGTACTCGCAAAGTTTTCTTTTGACGATGCATTTTCTTAGCCGAAAATTCTCTTACCTCGAAAAGTACGACCGCGCATTTACGAACTTACCTTTTTCGGCACTTAAAGCTACACGCAAGGAGCACACATGACAAGCGATGAAACGAAAATGAAACAAAGAATTGTGTGCCGGTATTACCAAGGTAGCACGCAAAGCATCTAGCATCGACAGTACACGATGATAGCGAATGATTTGCTGTATATCAGTCTCAGTTCTGCTGGCGTCTGCTACAGACAGCGCTTATGCAATGGCGCGTTGTGATAGACGTCTGGGTGTGATGTGCAAAGCCAAACGCTCGCGTTTCATAAATCACCGTGGCTAAAAAAATTGCTCGCTGGCCTTGAACACTAATCCATGCACTATCTCACTATGTACACGTCAACAACGCTCCATGTGCACCACATCACTGAAACTACGCAAAAATTGATGCATGCAGTGTTTGAAAACGTGCCCCAAATGCCTTCTATTTAACGCGACCATATATTGTTCATTTATTTATTTATTTATTTATTTATACAATACTGCAGACCAATTTATTGGTCCAAGCAGGACGGGCAGAAAAAAGAATGTTCACGCACATACAATGCAATGCAATGTAACAAAAACAATGAAGCAACAAAACGCAGAATTCACTTGGAACTACAAAATAAACAAACCACGGTAAAACCGACTTTTTGCACAAACATAGCAGGGTTTCCAATCCAAATAAAACTAGAAAATCCCGCAAAACTTCAAGAAACATTGCTAAAAAGCCGAACGTCAGTATTTAAAAGTTTCTAAAATGATCGTGTAGAGCTGTCATAAAATTTCCACTAAAAATTCTTTCTGGCAGTTTATTCCAGTCATCTACCGTGTGTGGAAAATATGAAAACTTAAACTTATTTGTTCTTAAAGGTATTTAATGAAGCTGCAATGCTACTCAACTAATCTGGTGTATTCGAACACGGCATAGTGGTGAACGTAAGATAGCTATACGTAAAAGGTTTTCTTTCTTCCAGTGAACTTGTTACAAGATACAGGAGCAGCTTTTGTGCCTGCGGACAAAATCTGAAGAAATATTGAATAGCATTACTCAAATAAACTGTGAGCGCGATTTTGCAGGTTACATGCACCGCAGCATTTTGATAAAGCCGGAATGCGAGAACGTGCATACGCTTGCGCTTGGATACGTGTCTACGTAAAATGAGGGAGGCTCCTCGGGAGGTGTTTTAGTTCTATTGCTTTTCACAAATTACGGCGCATTTATTTTGTCCAGTGCTGTTTGAAGGAGCAAAGAAAGCAGGGGACGAGTATACATGTCTAGAAGTCAAGAGACGCTACCACACGCGCAAAAAAGACGAAAAGAGAGAAAGAAACTCTCGTTTCGTCTCCGCGAGAAAGCCTGAAATTGAAGTGATAAATAATAAAGACCAATTTATGTCCCTGCGTACGTCAGTAAGTTTTCACAAAGCAGCGTCGGATGCTTGGAGAGCATAAAAAAGTGGAGTACGCGTTTTATGGGAGCGAAAGACAGACAGAAAGCGACATGAAGTGTGGCTGTCTTTAGATGTGAGAATAAATGCTAATTAGGAGAGTTGTGAGCTATTGAGCAATATCGTTCCTAAATAATGATAATGGAAACGAATTGAGTATTCAATTAGTAAAAGTGACACTAGTTACATTGAATTCAGAATACTTCATTAACGTTGTCTTGGGCCAATATGTTTTATCTTTTTATTTATATTTGGCAAAACATGGGGAGGTAGCCTACGTTACATATGGCTGTCTTAACATCATAACAGTAGTGTACAAGATAAATGGTGCACCGTTACACAACCATCCTCTGTGGTTTCTACCGTCTAGTAATCTTGGGCGTAATCATTTTAATTTTTTTAAGTTTGACCACGTTTTACCAGGCGTTATGCATTCTACATAATTCGAAGCATTAACGATATGTTAGCAATAAGGTAAATGCTGAAGTGGAAAGCGCTCATCTCAAGCATTGCAGCAGTGGATGAGCGGTTTACAGCACTCAACTGCGATCTATGTAGTGTTGAGTTCAATTCGCAGTGTCACCACGCACTTCTTTTTAATGAGTGGCCCGCCCTGAGAATATGTGTGGCAGCGGGTACTCATTTTTGGAGAAGGTGGCTTTCGAGCTTTTTCTTTTATTCCTCTTTTGACCCAACGCCCTGCGCTGCGCTCCTTCATAATTTGCACAAATCAGGGTTCATACATTTCCCTTCCATCCTCTGTTATCACAAGAGTGCCCAGGGCCAAAATACCAATATCATACCTGGTATATTACTTTTCACGTGTTTGCATACTCTAGCAGCGGTCAGTCATCAAAGTGTTTTGAAGAAAATCTAGAGTGAGCTAATTGCTAGCGGCAAAGTTGTCTTCCTTTGTCGAGACACGTTTTCATGCTAATTGAGTGGGAATCATTGCATGCAGCAAAGCAAAAGAGCACGGACAGATAAAAAGACACAAACGAAGTGATTAGTTTGTGCCTTGTCTCTTGCTACCTCTCATATTGCGCACTGCAGTGTAATGCCGCTGTCAATGGTTAAATAGAACTATAGCAGCTAATTGATTTATTCGATAGAGAGATATTCTGCTTTTGGTTACTACCATAAATTTTAAACTGAAATTTATTTTTTATCGACATCAATCATCCTACAGATGAAAGGTGCATGGACAAAATCTTTGTATTCAGGTTGACTAAGTTTCTGCCCTTATTAGTAATTGCCAACAGGTATAACACTATGCATAGATGTCACACGTAGATACAGTCACGGATAATACCTTGTTGACTATGATTGAAATTGACAATACAATAAAGAACGGAGACAGCCAGAACTGTTATTTGAGACCTGGTAGGAGCGTAGGCATGGCCAGCGAAAGAAGCGAAAACGTCCGTGCCGAACGTCTCGTGCTTAGCTTTGACGAAGTGTTTGCCGAGCTATGCATGACTCACTACGTCTTCATTACATATTTCCCCCTCGCTGAAGACGGAGCCAAGTAGGTGTTCTAAAGTGTCGTGAGGACAAGTGGTTCGTGATGCGGTTTGAGACGATCCACGTGTGCGATTGCGCGGCCTCGGCGACGCAGGTCCAGAGTGGGCGTGAGGGGTATGATGAGGTACTTGACAGCGGAAGTTTGCTCTATGACCCGATAAGGCCCAAGGTACCTGCTGACGATCTTTGTAGAGGTACCAGGAGCAGCAGTTTGAGGCACCCACCGCCAAACAAGAGAGTTGGGCGAAAACTGGTACTGAGACCATCCATTGTCGTGACAAATTTTCTGTAGCCATTGTTCTTGTGTTGTAAGGGTGCGAGCTAATTGCCGACATTTTTTCACATACCAAGCGGTTTCGAAAACTGGTGTGCCTTCGGATGAGTCGGGTTGGTAGGGGAAAATCGTGTCGATTGGTGAGGATGGCCCTTGACCATAGAGTAAAAAGAAGGAAGAAAATCCTGTCGTCACTTGAGGTGCCGTGTTGTAAGCTCACGTTGCGCAGAGGATGATAAGATCGCAGTTGGTGTGGTGGGAGGCGACATACATATAAAGCATGTCGCCAAGAGTGCGGTTGAAACGTTCGGTCAAGCCGTTGGTTTGTGGGCAATATGCAGTAGTAAAGTGGTGAATGACATGGCATTCATCAGGAAGCTCTTCAATAGCATCAGCAAGAAAGACGCGGCCGTGGTCGCTCAAAAGTTCACGTGGAGCGCCATGACGCAGAACAAAACGTTGCAGCAGGAAGAAGCAACGTCACGTACTGTTGCAGCTAGTAGAGCGGCCGTTTCTGCATATCTCGTGAGATGGTCGATTGCTACAATACTCCAGCGATTCCCAGCTGATGTATATAGCAGAGGACCATTAAAGTCTATTCTAACCCAGTCAAATGGTTGCACTGGGCAAGGTAAGGGCTACATTTCTGCAGTAGGATGGCTAGTACCGTACTTGCGGCGTTACTCTGTCGAAGATCGAATGTACTTTTGAACTAATGTGTGCATGCCACGCAAATAAAACGGAAAACATAGTCTGGCGTAGGTTTTAAACAAACCGGCGCTTGCACACTGCGGATCAGCATAGAAAGCAGCACATATTCTGGCACGGAGATGTCTGGGTATGACGAGTAGCCCATTGGGGCCGCCAAATGGTAGTTGTGGCGATAAAGTATTCCATCACGGATGGCGAAGTGAGAGGCTTGTTGGTGTAGTGCTTGAGATGGTGGGCGGGCGAGTGTTTTAGACAGGTGATCTATCAGAGACGCAATCCACGAATCTTTGCGCTACTCCGCAGCCATGTCGATGGGTCCTGATAGTGGAAGTAAGTTCTCTTGGATGCAGGCACTCGCAATAACAGTAGAAACAGGCGAACGCAAAAGAGCTGCGGCATCGGCATGCTTTTGGCCTGAGTGATAAATGACACGGATGTCGTACTCTTGGAGCCATAAAGCCCATCGTGCTAAGCGTCCGGAGGGATCCTTCAGGGAGGATAACCAGCAGAGCACGTGGTGACCGGTAACAACATTGAAAGGGCAGTCGTACAGATAAGGTCAAAACTTTCTGATGACCCAGGTGATTGCTAGGCATTCTTTCTCAGTTGCCGAATAATTTGCTTTTGTTCTTGTAAGAGTGCGGCTCGAGTATGCAACAACATATTCTTGGTAACCAGTCTTTCATTGGGTGAGTACAGCGCCAAAACCGACACTGCTAGCATCCGTGTGTATTTCTGTGTGAGTGCAGTGTCACGATGCCACGTATCCCAAAGAGGTGGGAGCATGGATAGACTCCGAAGACTTAACGACGCAACAAAGTGCCATCCAGCGGCTTGAGGAGGCCCTGGCAAAACAGTGGAGAAAGAGAGCCGACGCCCCGGACGACGGGAGTGGAGGAGCCCAAGTGTACAACGCCTAGCCGGAGCACAACGTCCTCGAGATCTAGGCCCTGGAACTATAGGACTCTATTAGCCATAGTCTTCAGATAGGGAATACCCGCGCCCTGCCTGGCCGGTGAGCTCCCGCACGCCGAATGCGTAAATAAATGTTGTTTCTCTCTCTTGAATTGAAATGGCGCGGTATAGGTGGTGTTGTAAGCAGTTAACGGAGCGTCACAAAGGCAATGTCGCTGGCTGGAGACGCCGCAGATAGATTGCAGTCTCCCTGAATTAGGTCTGTCAGAGGTGCCATGAATGAGGCAAAATCCCGGACGAAGCGGCGGAAGTATGAGCAAAGCCTAACTAAACTACGCACCTCCTTGAAAGACGCAAGCCTCGGGAACTCGCTTACAGCACGTGGCTTAGAGGGGTCAGGGAGAACGCCATCCTTCGACACGACGTGTCCGAGAATAGTCAGCTTGCGTGCTCCGAAGGGACACTTGTTCAAGTTCAGTTAGAAGCCTGCTGCAGAAAGGCCGCGTAAAACCTGTTCCAGCGACGAACATGCGTGGGAAAATCGAGCGAGAATACCACCTCATCGTTTAAGTAGCACAAACACGTGTTCCATTCGAGGTGTCGTAGGATAGTGTCCCTCATGCACTCAAATGTTGCCGGCGCAATACATAGGACGAAAGGCACCACCTTAATTTCGTGTAAGCCGTCTGGTGTAACAAAGGCAGCTTTTGGCCTATTATCCTCATTCATGGGCACTTGCCAAAACCCAGAGCGTAGGTCAAGTGAGGAAAAGAACTCGGCGCACCTGTAAAGAGTCGATGGCGTCATCGATCCGAGGTAAAGTATTAGCATCCTTTCGTATTATTTTGTTTAGGCGACGATAATTTACGAAAAAGCGTATCGTACCATCCTTTTTTTTAACTAAAACAACCGGCGACGCCCAAGAAACTGTTTAATAATATAACGACGCTGTGCTTTAGCATGTCACCTAACTGTTCATTGATGACACGGTGTTCAGTCGGTGAAACACGGTAAGGTTGCTGCCGTTGTGGTGGGTGATAACCTGTGTTGATCTGGTGGCATGCAGTACAATTTTGACCTAAGGTAGTGTTGTGACTGTCAAAAGATGACAGAAACTTGTCAGGGAGGCTCAAAAGCTCTCAACTCTGTTGTGTGTTTAGGCCTTCGTCGATAACACGGTTGAAAATGTCGGCAGTGAAAGGGCCATTCACAGAACTACAGGAGAGGGCGCTGACTTCTGATGATCCATCAGGTACGTCAAGTGTTTCAATGGTTTCAAAGGATTAGATTGAGCCAATACATTCGCCCCGAAGCAGCGTAATCGTGAATGGGAACGCATTCCCCACAGGCACGTTGGTCACTTCACCTTGAAGAGTAACGAGAGCGGTTGGGAGTGGTGAGACGTGGCGATGAACTAAAGCACCGAGAGGAGTGAAGAATGCGGTAGTGTCGACAACGGCGGAACACGACACAGGGGCGAATACAGTAGCGCGCGGAAGGATCTGGGTGTCGTCACTAATGAGCAACTTCGCGTAGGAAGGGCGATCATTCAGAGGTAAAGCATCACCAAAAAGACAAAAGAAGACTTCGGCATGGGCGCAATAAATGACGGCTTGGTGTTGGGAGAGAAGTTCCCAGCCCAAAATGATGTCGTGAAAACAGTGCGGGAGTACAACGAACTGCACTGTGTAGGGCACTCGTTAAATTACTTGTCTGGCGGTACACCCGGCCACAGGCTGCACATGCTGTGCAGCAGCAGTATGAAGAAAGAAACCCAAGTAAGGCGTTGTCACTTTTTGAATTGAACGGCAAACGTTTTTAGCGATGGAAGAAATGGCGGCACCAGTATCAATAGGTGAAGTACACGTACACCTTCAAAACCGCATTAATTACATTAGGCGGCAAACGCAAAGGGCTCGTATTTTGCGACGAGTACGCAGTTCTTGCCTCGGGAACTGCGTCATTTAGTTTTCCGCGTTGATTGTAGGGGGTGTTGGCGCATAGGGGAGGGCGAGCGATGACGTGGAGAAGGAGATCGGCGATCAGAAGGTGGTCGTTGGCTTGGTCGAGAAGGGCGCAATTCGGGGTCTGGAGTGTTGGAAAACGTGTAGTCGCACACATCTGGGCATGGGTTTTCACGTAAATTGTGCGGGTGGCAGCGGTACAGACGTGCGACGTGTCCGGGTAGACCACAACAAAAGTATATTGGTCGGTTGTCGGCAGAGCGCCATGGATTAGGGACTCGGTGGACGGGAAGTCGTGGCGGCTGGGCGGCATAAACAGAAGCAGACAGTGGAGATGGCACTCGAAACGTCTGTGCTTGTGGTCGGGCTGCTGCTTCAGCATACGTCAATGGTGCATTGACTGGTGGCACCGGCCGCGGAGGAAGGACCTCAGACACTTGGTCTTGTGTAGTAGTCCGTAGTGTACGGCTAAGCAGCGCACTGTGCTCCGGTAGGCTGGAGATGAGCAAGAGTGGGCGGGCACCTTATTCGCGTACAAATATTTTGATGTGTGGGAGGAGAACGAGATCTTGCGACGGAGTTAAGCTGAACATCGAATTCTCATGTACGGCACGGCTGGTGACGAGGACGCTGCCGGCAGCGCTCATAATAGCTTCGGCAGAGCTCGGTAACTTGAGCGACAGAAGCCGGACTTTTTTTGAAATGAGCACCTGGCATGCGTCCTCGCCGATACCCTTGAAAATATGCTTGATGCGGTCCACCTCTGCCATGTTCGCATCGACCGCGTCTGCACAAGTCAATGACGTCCTCAATATAACTGGTGAAATTCTCACAGGCAGTTGAAAATCTTGACTGAAGACGCTGCTCTGCCCGAAGTTTGCGGACAGGAGGACAACCAAAGGCTTCCCTGAACTTTGTCTTCATGCTGCCCAGGTTGGAACGTCAGTTTCATGGTTCCGAAGCCACAAGTGGGTGATGACATAGAGATTGTAGCGCCATCATCACCATCATCATTTCTTAATCACGCGCCGCGCCTCTCGCGCAGCTGATGCTAGCTCGAGCTGCGCGAGGATAGAACCAGCTGACACGCCTGGCGTGGCGGACGCTTGTAGCCGACGTGGCTCCGCTTCAGGCCTGGAATAAAGTGGTGAGATCGGCACGGCCCCATCGGCCGCTTCGACGTCATCTCACGTCTCTCTTCTCTCGTCGCGCTACATTGGTGACCCGGAGAACACGCCCTTCGCCGAGCGGCCCGCTGCCATGTTCCCGCAACTCTGCCCACCAGTGCCGCCGTTCCAATCGACCTACCCCAAGGTATGGTTCATGCAGCTCGATGCCGTTCTGGCGTTGAATGGCGTCACGGACCAGCCGCTGATGCACGCCATTCTTCAAGACGCCCTTCCGGTAGAGTTGCGTCATCTCTCTGGCACTTCAACCTCCAGCCAGCAGCCTTACGATGACCTCTGCTCGGCGGTGCTTGCCAGCTATGGCCTCACCTACCAACCGCTGCCGTTCACCCGCGACTTACAGGTTTCGTGTGCGTCGCAGCGTGCGGTACCCTCCGGCCCGAAAGTCTTCATTGACCGGGACCTAACTTCCCCGACTACGTCTTCTACAACATCTCGTCCGGCCACCATCAACGCGAGTCCCGCGTACGAATGCCCATCCGACGAGGTTCAGAACATTCGTGCTGCACGCGATCAGTCAGCATGAAATGCGACGAGCTTCTTTAATACGTTCGTGTAGCCAACGACTGGGTTGCCACGAGGTGCATTTTTTCGAAGTCCTCGGCGGATTGTCTCTCGGGCACTCTCGCACCGCATGTCTTCTCCGGCCTACACAGACCATGATTTCTCACACATGTCAGACTCCACGACGGCTTCATCGCCACATGCCCCGGAGTCTTCCAAGACTACGGATATCCTCACGCTCACTATTCGCCCCTTGGTCGCGGAGACTTCAGCGTCGACGATGTCGAAGGCGCCTGCCCACCCCTTCGACGCTCTCTGCGTCCTGCCAGCAGCGACCATCTTCAGCCCGCAGTCTCCCGCAGCCGAAGTTAAGTCATAAGCCGTCAACCACAGCCAAACTTCCGAGAGGCTGCGACTATGACTGACGCAGCTGAGGACGACGTACCTGGCGTGCCTATGGCACTGCAGACTACATATGCCACACATGCTGTAGAGGTTGTCATCAATCATGCAGACCTGCACACCAACCCTCATGCGCGGAGGATGGTCTTTCAGGTGTGCCACCCGATCCTCCATCAAAGCTCACGTCTTCTGAGCTTCACAACTATTCCCCAGAGCATTTGGCGCCGGATGCAGTCTACCACACAGGCTCGTTGGTAAACAACAGCGACGACGTGCGGTCCAACTGCATATCTGCCGCCTTGATAGTATGCAACGAAATCGTCACGTTCGGCATAGTACAAAGAGGCCCCTTTTCAAGCCTCGTCCTAAACAGTCATGTGTAGCAGCCTTGGCCTTCAAGACGGCACAAATACCTACGAGGTTTACCCGACGCAAGGGCCAACACTTGCCATGCACATGACTAGCCGCAATGCACGGCGTTTCTGCATCCGTCGACTCGGCCACACGCCCAGGCATGCCGGTCGCAGTGCTACGCGGAGCCGGTGTTCATCGACAGAGACGTCCGCACCAGCACGACCGCGATTGCTGCTCCTTGTCGACAGCATGCTCAGCACCCTGTGCGCTGTCCTAGACCCCGCTGTGGCTGTGAAACTTCAGTGCTCGGTCTCATGGGTGCGTTCCGATCCTTCACACTATTTCGCCCACATTGCCGGCGCGAGCTCTTCAGCGCCTGTCCTCAGTTCCAGCTGTGGGCACGTTTGTCAGCCGCGTCTACTCGAAACGGCGGGTGCGCATTCGAATGGTCCCGCCGCGTAATTGTGGCATGAACGTGTCTATGAACACAGTGACCCGGCACTTCCTTCTTCGTGTTTGCGGTTCTCCCAGAGTCGCCCAGCGGAGACACACTTCCTACTTATGGCCATGAACGTTGAAACGTGGACTTGCCAATGAACATTTATGGATTGCCGTTCATGATATAGCATTGTCGCTCTCTTTCTTTTTCATATGCCTTAAAATCGCGCAAAGCGCTAGGGGGAGCCCTGTAGCGCCATCATCACCATCGTCATTCCTTAATCACCGCGCCGCGCCTCTCGCGCAGCTGATGCTAGCTCGAGCTGCGCGAGGAAGAGAGAACGAGCTGACACGCCTGGCGTGGCGACGCTGGTAGCCGACGTGGCTCTGCTTCAGGCCTGGAATAAAGTGGCGAGATCGCACGGCACCATCGGCCGCCTTCGACGTCTTTTCACGTCTCTCTTTCTCTCGCGCGACAAGATAAATGATTACGGTGGCCCGTCTCGTGGCTTCGTTGCTGTGTTGGGGGCTGGGGTCCCGACGAAGCAGAAAGAAGAAGATGGCTGACAGAGACGTACGTGGCCGGCGGGACGCTAACCAGCCCGAACACGCGGGTTGGCGCGAAACCGAAGAGAAGAACAAAACAAACCAAACTCTACGGTTACTCAACGCACACTGCTTTTATTTTACACTCGCCTTGAAATCGTAGATGCCAGAGCGGCGGCCCCTGGCATCCTCACATGTCATTCCGAAACCAAAATTGAAAACCCAGAACACAAACAATCATCCCTCCTCGAGAAAGTTCACCTATACACTGTTTATATTTATACATGATCGATACCAACCAATTTACAAGGTATGTACATTAGAACACATCAAAATTAGAGCACGGCACACCGAACTCACACACTTTGAGTCCTGAAAATGCACTGAAAGAAATGTACAATAGAAGTCTTGAAAATTGCACTGAAAAAATGTACACAACTCAGAACACTATTGATTTGAATGCATTGGACCTTTCCACAGAACATTATGTTCACAACAGTAATGAACAAGGGTTCTACATCACGTAGTCTTCAAACCGACGCGGCATCTACCGCTTCCGCTTAAGGTGGGCCCTTTTGCGTGTAGAATCAGGTGTCTCTGCACCTTGGTCACTGTGCTCTGATGTGACACATAAGAGCAGTAGAAGATTGTGAAGGCTCTGAACGAGCGTTAAAATTCACGGTCTCATCAGAGCTCGCAGCATGAGCTTCGGAAGAATTTTGCGGACCGGAGTCCGGTTCAACGGTCTCCGCTGTATTTGAAGGTTCGAAGTGAACCGTATGACTTGTGTACTTATTAGCGACGCCGACTGGTAAATCCTCCCTCCTTGAAGAAATGCCTGTACATGGAGGCCACATGTAATAATCAGATGGATAGTTAAAAAGCGCGGGCGGAACGTGATGGGGAAGACTTTAGGTGTTGAAGGCAAATCCCTATGAAAAATAACAAGGCGCGAAGCATTCCAGATGGTTCCATCACTTCGCGAAACGAAGTGGAGCTAACCTGTCCTAAGACTTGTAAGGACCCCGATACTTGGGGTGTTTGCCTGGCACACGAACCTTGACTAGATCGCCAGTGCGAACTTGGGACTGCTGCACCTCGACGGGTGTCGACATACTTTTTCATTGCTTGTTGACGAGAAAGAACCCTGGTACGGATTTGATCAGGAGAAGACACTGCTATGTTACGAGGCAAAGAGACTATGTCGAGAGCAACTCGCGGTTGCCTACCGTGGAGAAGTTGAGCAGGAGACACTCCAGTGGTGCCTTGTGGTGTGAACCTGTACGAAGCTAAACATTCAGTCAAGACTTGCTTGAGGCGACGGTGCTCTAATTGGGCGATCTGGATAAGTTCCTTCAGAACGCGATTAAAGCGCTCGATTTGCCCGTTTGATTGGGGATAGAAAACTGATAACCTCAAGCGCTGAATTCCTCGTTGTGAAAGAAAGCCTCAAAACGTTGTGACTGAAACTGTGGACCATTGTCCGTAACTATGGCATCAGAAAACCTTCCCGGCTGAAGATTGAAGACAGAGACTCCATGATGAC
>WOVY01015714.1:0-12500 GCA_013436015.1 Rhipicephalus annulatus
TGAACGGTGAACGGAAGCGACGCATAGCAACCATTTACAATAATAAAATTTATTGATTAATTATATACAGTGTTTTTCACGTCTTTGATGATGTAGTGGGCACTATTCACGATTGTTCACACTTAGCGATGCAACCCTCCAGCGCTTCGCCCCACTGATCATCGTTCACTTCGTGGATATGCTGTGATTTTTTTTTTCGCACTGCGTTAACATAGCGTATTATGTCACTTTGTTGTCCTTAGTTGAGTTTGCAGCATTTCAAGACTAAGTTAGATATAGAGGGCCCAGCCACCCCATTCAGAATATTCTCACGTTTCTCGTAGCATTGACTGCTCGTTCATTACGGCTAAGTAAGTGATTTTGTTCTAGGGTATGGGTGTGTTTGTTTATCTTCAATAACAAATTTTTCAGCAATTTTCGTACTTAGCAACTGTTAAACTGCCAACTTGATTCGCTAATGAACACCTCCTGATCTACTCAACCAGTACCTGTTCACACGAGCCCTCAGTGAGTGCTAGGCGTTTAAGCATTGAATGGGACGAAAAGTCACATATCAAATGTCGCCACTAACGAGACATCACATATCACGATTGTTTGGTGTCTGGTTGGAAGAATAATCTTAGCGCAACTGCACGTCCTTGAATGATGGACCTCTGGTTAAATAATACTGCCCTTAATTAAACGTCTTCCACCAGTCTCACACTCCTCGTTGCTCGCACCTAAGCACGAAGCATAGTCTCCCTGTTCCATTTTCTACTACCACTTAAAATAGCCAAAGTACAGTTCTGATCTTCTAAGTTGATCATTAGCGGTACTTGACACATAGTAAACTATTCGTCTTATTTCACTCACTTTCGCTGCACTACAACGGGCACCGAATTCACTAATCGTCTATTGTATTTACTAGGGCCATCAAGCAAAAATAACCTTGTATTATTTTCTTCTCCCTCTTGCTCGCACGAGCTCTGTTTTAGTCACACAGAACTTTACACCACGTGACGCATTGTCTTCTATATTCGAAACCCAGTCCTTTAGAATGTGATTGTTTGAAATCCGACAGATTGTGTGAGTATGCGTGCAATGTCCGCAGCGGCAACGATGGTTTTCTAGCCCAGCATGTCACTAGATGTGGCTGTGAAGTTCAGTTTGACAACACAGTCCTACATAACACAAACAAATTTGAGCGCACAAGGATTTAATTGAAGCAGCATACATAACGCCTGAACACTTTCTTTGCGTCAGAAAACCGTCAATAGCATTGTCTGATAAGCAGCTAGCGTTCTTGGACAGTTGCAGATGCCATGGAGTTAATAGTAGGCGTAGGTAAGGTGGGCTGACACACAGATAATTTATCGGTTCGGCATTTTGGTACGTGATTTGGTCTTATTGTATGTGCCATGACACTGTTTCTTCTGTAAGTATATATTTCATAGCTTCCCGAATAAACTTTCAGTTGGTAGTATACTCTTGCCCCTGTCTTTCTGTCCGTGTCAAGGTAGTGCGCTCTCATTTCAACCAATCATGTATCACCAACTTGCCCAATAAACCATATTGACCTATACAACAGATTGTGAAGGCAAGGAAGCTACAATTCTCGAGCTTAATTGCCATTTCTCCTAATTTAAAAAGGCACAGCACTCTCTAAATTAAGATCCCTAATGAACTTCCATTAGGTATCAAATTACGCGGAAAAATCTTCATCCAAAATCTTGTACATTAGCAGCAGTTTTCACCTGGGAAGCAATGGAGGCTAAAAACACGACTGACGAGGTAAAGCTGAATGAGCCATTCCACGGGTGTACAAACGAATGCGCTCTGTATTTTTCTGGTTTCATCTTTCTTTTTCCAGCTTGCGAATCGACTGCAGAATGTTCTTTTCTCAACATAGCTTTGTGCTGATTTTAGAGCATGGTAAAGCCGTGAATAAATACAAGTACTACAACGTCTTCAACATCGGCATTTATCATATCACAGCTCAAAATTCAGGAATCATTTAAATTATGTCGCATGACGTCATCTACTACATCTGAGCTTTTCGCTATTCTGTATGCTCTAAAGTTTATAAACTCGGTAGCAGACGCTAGAAAATGGGTACTTTTCAGCGACTCACAGGCCGCATTAAGATCACTCTCCAGTACAAACAGGACAGTAATAAGTGATAGTATGACATACGAAACGCTGAAGGAGCTCACCAAAGCAAAGAAGGCACAACATGAGATCAAATTCCAGTGGATCCCTGGCCACTGCAACATTCCTGAAAACACAGCTGCCGATGAAGCAGCATGACGAGCACACCGTAAAGACGTTAGTGTTTCTTTACCAATTTCGAAAAATGAATTGCGTAGTATTATAAAAAATACAACTTTCAGAATGAGCAAAATTGCTTGGTTTGACCAAAGTACGAAGAGCTGCGATTTATATCACATCGATTCATTTATTGAATTCAAAATTACGCTGGCACTAGATAGAAGGATGGAAACTCTAATTAACCGATTGAGGCCAGGCACCGCATACACAAAACATTTTTTGCACAGAATCGGCAGAGCTGAAACTCCCGAATGCGAATGTGGATTTATAGATGAAGACTTCTGTCACCTTCTCATAGACTTTCCACATCATGACACGCCGAGACGCCGTCTTAAGTGCGAACTGTTCGCATTGGACCGCAGATCATTTAGCATGAAAAAACTTCTGGGCACGTGGCCAACTGGAGTTTTACAGTCCCACGCTTTAAAAGCATTTACACGTTTTTTACAAGACAGCGGGATCGCTGACAAGTAATAACAAAGAACAAACTCATTTGTAACACATGTACTTATTATTGACAGTATCATGTGACACCCATCACGTGTGTGTTGTGAAATGAATGACGTGTCGACTATTATGTACATACGAGTGAATGCATCTTTATAAGGACCAGACGTGTGCTCTGCTGTTTTGTGCTGGTGGACCGAATATTAACGAGGGACATTTCCAGAGACTTCTTACATTGACTTTCGAACATTTACTTACCATTGTGATGCGTGCGTGTCTTTGCATATCTGTGCCCGAGTTTTCTATTTTCCATGCACTGCTTTGTATGTTTTGCTTCAAGATACGTGTTCAAGTTTCAATAAACGGCTAAGGAGTAGCCGGCGCCATAATGGTGCGCCAACATCTCCTTATATATCATATCAATAAAAAATAAACACAAGCATCACTTTGACTCGTAACTATACGTTACATAGTTATAACTAAGCAATTTTTATTTTTTCTACAAGCACATGTTTGTGACTGTTTGTTCGTTTGTTCTTTGAACGTGAACATTGTTTTCTAAATGATATGAGTTAGAATCCTACGCTGTGCGCTCTTTTGATTTATCATTCAAAAACAAAGCTTTAACTTTTGAGCAAGATAGGATTATACTTTAGTTAAAGAAATGCGAAGTATTTCATTGCCAAAATTCCGCCCTAGTTTCACGCGAGCAGCGAGAACCAAACCTGTGGGAAAGGCGCCAGGGTCATCTGTCGCAGAACGCAAGTGATAGAGGCCGGCTCAGCAGCTCATGATGACGTTACAACATTTGGTGATCTCTATCTCCATAATGACATCCCAGACGATTCAGATGTTCATTATTTACATCATTCCTGTGCACGCCGTTGACGAAGCCGATACTAGTGGTTGCTTTTTGCGTTTGATGAAGCATTTAAGGTTATTGTCTTTAGAAAAAAAATGACAGCATATCCGAGGAGTGAATGATGGAGAGTGGGGTGAAGCATCCATCCGTCCATTCGTTCTTGCTTCTGTCCATCCATGCATGCGTCTGTGTGGCCGCCCGTGCATCTATTTGCCCGTCCGTGCGTGCGTTTGCTCGTGCGCCAGCACGTCCATCTGTGCGTCCGCCTTTGCGTCCGTCCATCCATCCACTCCTGCGTCCGTCCATGCGCCCATCCGTCCGTGCAGCCATCCGTGTGCCCGTCCATGCATCTGTCTGTGTGTACGTTTTTCCACCTATTCAACACTCCAAGTATCGCTTTTGATCATATATTCCTCATATAGAAGCACCGCCATCCAGCGGACATTCCAAGGACTGAACGAGAGGAGGCACACGCACACTTTCTTACGGCTTGCGCTTCTTGTCTACTTCCCACCTTTAACCACCTCGAGTTCATGATATATACTAGTTCACTGAATTCATGGCACTGCGGCCCAACGCTCACTAAAACTTTCTAAAACCAAGGGGGTTACGCCCAGCGAGTATAACGTAGCAACCCTTTCTTGTCAGATAGTGCTCAATGTACATGTCAATGGCTGCTAAGGGGGAATGACAGCCTGGAGAATCCGGCTTTTAGTTAACGCGCACGCTGTGAATTTTTTATTGTTCAACAACGCACAGAAGAACTCTCCCACCGGCACCACCTTCGAGGTCAAAATGTAAGACTGGTTACACTACTACTACTACTACTACTACGACTACGAGGCACGAACGGGTGCCGCTATAAGGAGCTTCGCTCCTTCATTACGTGCTATGAACTGAATTTTACTTTTTGTAGCGAAGCTTCTTAGGCACGCACGGTCTGTTGACGCTGTGGTTTTTGTAACCTTTTCATTGGACTGAAACATAGAGCATTGATAGCATACCTACGGCTTTAAAATAGACAGCACTCTGTTCATCCGACTGACCATCTGTGCATCCGTCCATCTATCTATCTATCCATGGCTTTAGTATGGTCCCCGTTACCAAAAACAATAAAATAAATGTGAGGAAGCTTGTTTCCCAAGTGCCAGCTGGGTTCGAAGCCAATTAAAAATAAAAATTAGGGCGAGAATCTCAAAGCATTGCAAAAAAATGATTATCAAAAGAAACAAAGGAAACGGCAGCCACCATTGATTGATATGTGGGGTTTAACGTCCCAAAACCACTATATGATTATGAGAGACGCCGTAGTGGAGGGCTCCGGAAATTTAGACCACCTGGGGTTCTTTAACGTGCACCCAAATCTGAGCACACGGGCCTACAACATTTCCGCCTCCATCGGAAATGCAGCCGCCGCAGCCGGGATTCGAACCCGCGCCCTGCGGGTCAGCAGCCGAGTACCTTAGCCACTAGACCACCGCGGCGGGGCGAAACGGCAGCCACCAAAATATGCAAGCAAATGAAGTATCTTTTCAGTTTCTGCATGCAATATTAAAGATTTTCAAGTAAAATTATATGTAGACATCGCAACGCAGTGGAATACCTCAAATGAAACCAAATTGACTGCTAATTAGAGTCAATACGTTAATGTAGTGAGTCAATGCAGCTTTCGCATTTTTGCAGGTTGTGTACACTGGGATCTCGAGCAATCTTTACGTTAATTGTACAGCTTGAAAAAATGTTGTGTAGCTTGAAGAAGAAAGCACTCAAGGGCCGAGCAACATACTGCTTAAGGGACAGCTTTGTGGTCTCCCATAGTTAAGTACTAAATACTCGGACTCGTTTTTTTATAAACACACAAGAAGAACCATCGAATGTACATGTTTTTTCAACGTCATCTCATATCCATGTTCCCGTAAATTACGTCTGTCATGTCATCATCGTTTGTATGTCTAAAAAGAAAATGTTCTGTTGAGTGTTATACGTTTGTGACAACAATTTTTTTCTAAACAGGTTCTTACCCGCTGTAGTTCTCAGAGAGCTTACCATTAATCAGTGTAGAGTACACATAATTGGGCACTCAGTTGGGCAAAATGGTTCTGCATGTCAGTGATGTGCGTGCACATTAAAGGCGTGGGAAATAGGACAAGGGATGAGACAGGACACTCACACGGATAGCTTAACGCGTTTGTTATGAGGATACGTAGCAAACAGACATGAGCGTCGTCTGGAGGGGGATGTTCAAAAGGGCACTTGGCCCCCTCAAGTAACACTAGACCTTGCACCACCCAAGCTACTCCAGCGATCTCTTCCTTACTCAGCCACGATGCAACAAGGTTTTGCAGCCTCAGATGCAAAATTCTACTGACACTCATGGCACACAGGTACTTGATATTAGGACGCACGGGCGGCCGAATGAAGGCACGGACAGACAGACAAGCAGACGAACGAATGGACGTATGCGCGGACAGCCGCAGACAGACAGATGCACGAACGAACGCACGGACGGACCAACATACAGATGCATGAATGGACGCACAGACGGACGCACGGGCGGACGGATGCATGGACGAACAGGCGCATGGAAGGATGGACGCATGGATGGATGGGGGCGGAGGCACGGACGACTGCACAGGCGGACGCATGGGCGGACGCATGGGTGGACGAAAGCGCAAACAGACTGACCGACGCTTTGCCCCACTTATCATTCAGTCCGTGGGTATGGTGTGGTTTTTGTGCATTGTTGAACAATAACATTCGCAACGTGCGTGTTAACTAAAAGCGGGCTGCAGATCCCTGTGTCCAGTCAGAGTCTTTTGTTTCTCACTGCACATTAGCAGTGATTGCTATGTTCCAGTAGGAAACAGTGGTCTATCACCGCGTGATTTGCGCCTCACAAGTTTTCAGTCCTGCTGCTACGCACAACGCCGCGACGAGCGCCAGCATCAACATCGCCACCGCCATGAGCGTTGTTGCCCGCTGCCTCACCCCTACGTACTCGGCTCTACGTACCTGCATGTCACAGGATTTAATCCAGGCTGTGGCGGCTGCATTTTTGGTGGAGGCGAAAACGCTGCAGGCCCGTGTGCTCAGATACGGGTGCACGTCAAAGAAACCTATGTGGGCGAAATTTCCGGTGCCCTCCACTACGGCGTCACTCATAATAATGTGGCGGTTTTGGGACGTTAAACCCCGTATATCAATCAATCCATCAATCAATCAATCATATATTCATTCAATGGCTTCGCATGTACACACGGTTCCCTGTTGAGAGTGATGGCGTATTTTTCCCCTCTGTGACTATTCTGCTGCATGCGTAGCTAGTTGCGCGTTCGGAAAGCACAATACAGAAAAGTTTCTGTGCACGCGTTACTGTCATAAAGAAAGCAAAGTTTTATCAGACACTAGAACAATCACGGACTAGTCAATAAATTCATATAGATAAAATAATCGCTTCAAATGCCTTAGTTTTTGTGCAATCAATTAAAAATTCAATGAGGATTGAAATTTATTGAAATATTATTCATGAAATACAGGTAGAAGTAGTCGACTGATGGCGGGGTGTCTCACGTGAATAACGTGCTCTGAACTAATGTTTCTTCGGTGTTGTGCATAAATATTTTTAACGCACGCGTGGTCAAACAGTTCTTGTGTGCTTATGCTGCATGATTGACCGGGACGGTTTTGTGCTCTCTCTTAGTAGAGTACCTAGTACTCTGAATCATTAACCGCTTTTTCTAAACACACATCTCTGGCTAGCAAAGAGCGGACACTTCAAGAGGCTGCAACAGCAGTTGAAAACTTTGCCAACGCCAGTGGGCTCAGCTGTGTCTTAGAAAAAAAATCTGTAATTATCAGGGCATTAGGGAAAAGATGCAAAAGTAATGGAAAGTTCTACATACTCATTGAAGGGGTCAAAGTACGTGACGTAACCGTCGCTCTTATTCTGGGTTTCTGGGTTGAGAGTAATGAACGAGCGAAACATAAATAAACATATTAAAATCAGCCACGAAACAAGTTGCATAGATGATCCAGAAAATACCATACCACAAACAAGAAATGTAGGAAGGAGACACAAATAGATTAGTACAGGCGCATATACTGCGTAAGGTTACGTGTCAATCTTTCCACGTGTTAAACAGATAAGAAGAAGGAATTATCGAGTCTATAATCAGGCGTACCTACAAAGTAGCCCTAAGCCAACTGGTGAGCACACCAACCCAAAACTTATTGGACCTCGGTATATATAATGCATGCCCTGAGCTAAAGATGGCGGTACTGACTGCGCCGAGAAATCGTCTAAGTGAAATGAAAGTGGAGACAGAGCTACTCGCTAGGATGGGCTTCCCGTCATACTCCCAGAAAATGGATGATCTTCTTGTAGAAATTCCGGAACCCCTCCGCAGCAAGATCTCGATCTCACGGATGTCCAAGAACGTGGACGTAAAAACAAACAGAAAGCTCACAGAGGAGAGAGTGCGATGGCTCCAAAAAACGTTAAAAACAAATCAGATATTTTGTATGCGGACGCTTCGAGGTACAATTTTAAACGGTCAGTTGCATCAGTACTTAGCAAAGATAACAGAATGGGGACATGTGCATCACTGTACACGTCCTCGATCGCCAAGGCGGAATGCTTTGTCATTGCCCTCCTTGCAATCAAAGCGCAATAACAGAGAGATGAACCGCAGACAAATATCACCTCCGGCTCCCAGGAAGCGTGCCGTTTCTTTTCCAAGAGGCCGCCTTCCGATATGAATAGGCAAATTCTTTGGCGGGAGATTGATGAACAAATACAGACTAAACTGGTCTCCAGGAAACGCAGACCTGGAGGGAAATGAAAGTGCCGGCGCTCTTGTTCAATGTCTCACGAACCGAGAAAAGCTTCATCAGCCCTTTTAATCCTTTGAAACACTCCTGGAGGAAGCTATTGAGGAGATAACGACCTATTCAGAAGGATCCCTCGCGAGATTCTTGCTAACCAACGAGGCATGCGACAAAAATACAGTGCCCTCCACAAATCATTAGAAGAGGAGGACCGATTGACCTCTGCAGAATTCAAACGGGAGTCTTTCCCAACCTTCAAGGATTACACAAAATTTCTCCAACGCTGTATGGGCATGCCTGTCCGTGGTGTAGCGGCTCGCCATCGCTCTACGACATATCGTGGGTATGCCTAAGCCGACCACCAAATTTATATAATTTTTTAGGTCAGTGCAAGCTTTTAATTACTTTCGAGCAATGGGAGGCACAGCTCACCAGCTCTGACGCAGATGTGCAGCTTGCACTTCTGCGTCACGTAGGAAGGTGGCAGCAACCAGTGGAGCCATGGACTTGGGACCCCACTCATCAAGCTCATTACCACTGTTCCAAACCCTTGTGAATAAAGTTTTTCCTTCCTTCCTTCTTTCGATCTTGTTATCACAGGGTGTACAAACATTCGGCGTGACGGTAGATTTCTGCGCGGGCGCTTTTCAGCTTTTCTAATAGTTTTAGGGCGGTTCAGCCTTTGGCAAAACCAATGCGAGGCCGTAGCTGCGAATTGCCCCCAGCGTGCTTTGTGGCCGATAGTGGGCTGAATGAGACGAGAGATCCTTGCGTTCCTCTCTGAGGAGCTTTTCTTCCTCGGGGAGCAAGAGTTTCTGTGGCATTGGTCGTGCCCTTTCGTGAACGTTGAACACGAAAAGCTACAACTCGTTTTTCGACCGACGTGGTGCTAAGCAGCTCCCGTTGAGTAGTTATTCATGATTTCGATTGTAATCAACTGTCTTTCATTGGATTTATTGTATCATTAAATCATTCATTTTATCATGTCATCGCATTGAGATTTTTTGTGCATGCATGCCAACATTTTCATGTATATTAGAGCAATCATGTGTTCATTGCAACGTAGTGATGTTTGTTGTGGTACATAGATGGGCCAAAGTGTATGTGCTCTTATTACTGGAACGTTATGAAACCTTTGTTTTAAATGAAGTGTAAATAATTTTTCTAAACAACTTCTAATCTCTCTCATAGTAGAGCACAAAGTACTGTAAATTGTTAAATATTTTTAAGCAAATGATAGCCAATTGAGTTAGATTGCGTGACGGCACAACTTAATGCTCTCCCATTGCAGAGTACATTATACTCTAACTCGTCGAACTTTTTTCCTCTAAACACGCGGCTTCGATACAATTTCGGGACGGCTCACTGCTCTTCCATAGTTGAGAACGTCGTAGTACTCGAAATGGTTGACTTTTTCAGCAAAGAAAATCCGGTAGACCACCGCATTTTTTGAACGCCTTGTGGAGAAATCGTTCATGGTGTAATTTTTGTCAACGCGGCCTCATCAAGTGTCAGGCCCATGTACGCCTTCATGCTCTCTTATAGTAAAGTGCCTAGTATTCTAAATCATTTGAGAACTTTTAAATGCGAAGCGGCTCTTTGACTCAAACGTGTGATGCCATACGTACATGCGTACGTACGAACACATAGCAACGCGTTCCCCTCGCCGCTGGTGTTGGAGAGGTGCCACGTAGGTCACGCCACAGCTGTGCGTTGACGTCACGCTCCTCTCGTACGCTTTCCCTGCACGTGTGTGCTGACGTCACTCTCTATCTCCTTTGTAGCATGCTCGCCACAGCACCCGCCACAGGCCCCACAGCTGCCCACTCCTACGCTCGCTCGCAATACACCTATATTTATGAACCATTCAGGTACTCATATATAAATTATGAAATCTCCACAGTCTCATTTCAGCAAACCGTTAGCGCTCAGTTGCTCTCATAAAGTTCAACGACGTCTTCTACTTTAGCGCCAAACAGCGTGGTAGGAAGCAGCGGGGCTAGGTATTGTTGTTGTACAAGAGTTTTACTCTGGTAATTTAGAGATACTTTTGTGTATGTGTACTGAGATACATTTGAAAAACGTACTTGTATCTTAGTAGTGAAATACTTCTACGGTGCATCGATTGTATTGCAATACTGTGCAGGACACCAGTATCGCGTTTTTCCTTTTTTTCTGTTGGAGATCAGCTGAGCTGTGTCTCCCGAGGAAGAATGAAAGTTCGTTTTTGTTGTGTGTGCCAAGACAAACAAAGACCCAACGTTGGTCCACAACAACGGAAGGGCGGCAATGGTACAGTGTTCTAGAGCGATGGTTGTGCATCAAGCACAGAATGAATGTAGTAAAACGCGCGACGCTTTTGACGCTCAAATCGCGGAGGCAGTGTTGTCAGCTTCTAGGCAACAACACCACCTCATCCAGTGTTTCGATACTTAGGTAGCCCGAGAAGAGATATACACAACGCTGCAGGACTTTGAGTCTGTGAAGGCGATATTTATTTCCCATAACACGAATGCATGCTCGTCTCTAGCGGTAGAGATTTTGTGAGTCTTGTGTCATAGTCGAAACGCTGCTGCCTCAAAGCGAGCCTTTTTAAGATGCTCCAGTTGCTAACTGCAAATAACAACAGCCTTTTAAACAAACATTTCTGATGTGCGAAGTGAATTTATACTTCCCACTTCACTGGTAAATATTTGAACCATTCGTTTGAACTGTGCCATTTCTAGCATAGCCAATTTCCTTATCACCAATTATGTCAATTGTACTGTCCAATGCTCACTACTCTTGCTGCAAAATAGTGCACTTTTTTTTCAATTGATACATGTACGTGCTATGACTACAATTTATGCACTTTCTAACCCCTCCCCTCAGTTTTTTTATAAATCTGAGGGGTGCATATAAATGAATAGATCATCTGCAAGTTTCAGTCAGCAGCAACTTGATTTACAACATTAGGCTTCGATTGATAGGTGTCTGCATTGTATGAGCATCCCCCCCCCAAAAAAACAATGTTTCAGAATGTGTATTGCTGTATCTGTATTTCGGAATGTGTTTTCTGCTCTTTGCAAAAGTATCTCCAAATTATTCTATTACGTCAACGGCAAATAAATGTGTACTTAGGCCTTCAAGTAATGCATTTCGATATCTGTGAATCACAAATACTTTTCCGAGAGTATCTGCCTAGCTCTTGTAGGAAGCAAGTTTTCCTTTTTTCAATTTGTAAATTACTTGTGTTCTTCGAACCCACAACGAACCCACAACGAGACAACTAATGACCACAACGAGTCATTATTGCTGCGTATCGCTGAAATGCCGGCCATTAGTTGGCAATAACAAGTGTCATTATTAAAATATGAATACTAAGTTGTTACGCATAGCATGCCAGTGGACCTCACTGTTGTCATCAAAAAGTATCAAGCAATTTACAAAACTCAGCAAACAGAAACATTCCTCAAAATGTTTTGCAGTGCAGGCTAACAAAGCCCGATTTTGGTAACAACGTATTCCGCCGCAAGCGGCGGTGCCCGTAGCAGCTATCTGCTTGCTCATGTACTGGCATGGTGGCGCCACCACTTGGATCAACTGGTAGCTCGAAATGAGAAAGACGGCAGCCTCGGTCGGTCAGGGAACAGCAGAACACTCAATTCTCGGCCGACTCCTCACCGTTTGTATGAGCCACGAGAGAAGGTGAACTCGAACAATAACAGAAAGAAGAAGATGAACAGCGATGAGTGGGCTCACGTTACTAGCGAATAAGCTGAGCCGTTCAGTCAAGGCAACTACTTCGTCGCGGTCACATGCACTGGCCGCAGCCAAATTCACCTTACCTGCGTATGGTGCTTGCGTAAGGAAAATTCTATATATGTGACTTTTCTCACTGTATTTTCCTCGTCTGTTTATGCTATAGCAATTTGACATATTGATGCACTTGACCAAACAGCAAAAAAAGCCACGTTAATGAACAAAGTCTTGCACATTCGCCGTCCAGCCAAAATAATAGTTTATAACTCTCAATTTTACCGTGTGCTAAAAGAAACAATGCCTAATGAACCACAGA
>WOVY01015714.1:17500-70419 GCA_013436015.1 Rhipicephalus annulatus
GCTCATGATGCGCTCGCGGCTGTTTCGCTAGCTTCACATGTACCAAACAAGGTATATTGCGTCGCAAACGGACGACATAGGCAAATGACGCATCCAAACATAATAATCACGGCATGTATGTGTCATGTAAAAAAATAACTACATACCACACTGATGATGCGCTCGCGGCCGTTTTGCTAGTCTCACATATACCAAATTTGGTATTACGTGACGCCAATGGATGACGAAGATATGTGACTGATGCAAACGTGATAATCATGAGATGCGTGTCATGTGAGAAGATGACTACATGCCACACAGTCAAGGCGCCAATACATTTTGGCGTGACGCAGTGCGCATGCTCGCTGGCGTTCATTTTGTCATGGTACGCATGCTCACTGGCGTTCATTTCATCGCGTCACGGCAGCGTTGCCACGCCAGGCACCGTTCCTGCCATATACTCGCAGGCGCGCGCCGCACTGCGTTGCTTTGAAGCAGGCGCCTTTCAGCGCGCCCGGCATCTCTCCGTCACGGAATGAGGGAGGCGCAGTGTTCTCTGGGTAACGCATCGGCGCGAAATGCAGCATTTCGCGATTCTCGGCGGTTGCCGTCGGGCCGCGCCAACGGACGCTGGTCGCGTTTTGCTAACGTAGCGTCGCTGTGCCCAGCGTGCGCCCGCGTCAACGCTACATTGGAGTATATTGGGACCTTCATGATGCGCTCGCGGCCGTTTAGCTAGGTCCACGTATACCGAATTCGGTGTTATGTGACGTCAACAGATGACGAAATATATGACTGGTGCTAACATGATAATTCTGACATGCGTGTCATATAAGAACATGACAACATACCACGCTCAAAGCGTGCTCACGGCTGTTTCGCTAGCTCCACATATACTAAATTTGGTATCACGTGACGTGAATAGATGACGAATGTAAACGACACATCTAAACATGATAATCATGGCGCGGAAAACATGTACGGCATCATTTACCTGAGCCTCGTAACTTTGTGCTGGTTTTAAAGTGACATATCAACTCTTCCTATTAGCGCTTCGCATATCGTCGATTCCCACTGTACGTGGGATCTGCCAGGTTTTTTTTCTTCCAGAACGCTTGTATATGCTTCCTCGACGCCCTGATTTCACAGTGTCGGCATGGCTGCTGATATTTCTGCTGAATCAAATGCCTTGTCGTAATCTATGAAGGCTGTGTATAGTGGTTGGCTATATTCTGCGAATTTCTCAGAACGAGTACTAATACCAGCAGCCGAATTTCTTACGCTTAATTTAGCCATAGCGCCACATGAAACCATCGCGTGAGAATAATATGACATTGGGATAGTTTGCTGTATTACCAGCGCCATGCGTTCAAAACACCTGCAGTGAAAAATTAAAATCGATCAGTCAATACTTACAGGAATCCTCGCGTTTTTGATCCGGACGTCACTGTGAACACAGCAAAAGTTCTCGCTGTTTAACGCCGGATCAATGCATAGTCTCTTCGTTCACTACACGCTCACATGAAGGTCACCGAAGACGACGCCTATCCGGTTTTTCATGGAACATCACTTCTCAGTAAAAGCCCTCGCTCACAGTGTAACACAACGCTGAAACAAGGCGCTCAGCAAGTGCGGCATTCAGGACACGACAATTCAGATAACACACGTAGAAGCGCAAACTGCTTAAACGTTTCAGGGGGGCGTATCGTGCCAGACTAACTTTCCAAGCACTTTTTCCTAAAGTGCTACCTACCGGCCATTTTTTTACGGATGCTAATATAATGGCACGTTTTATATTGATAAATAAAAAAGAAACAGTATTTTCTTAGCACATCACATGTATGTAAGCTACCCTGGAATAAAATCGGGTGGTTCTTTTTTCATTTTTTAAGCCACACGAAGAAACCGAAACTGGGCTTAATTTGACGGCAGCGTAAAGCAAGTTTAAGTATGTTTAACTTCTAAAATAGTTCAAAATAAATTGAGGCAATTCCTGGTTATAGCGTGAACAAACAAAAGCAGTTTCTGATAAAAAATTTGCCAAGTCTTGCATCCCTTTCAACCAGACTTAGCTGCATTCACTAAACCGGCGCTGCTTCAATCATTGTGACCAATACAACCAACACGGTTTTACCCAATCTCTTTCATTTTAGTAATTTACCTAAATGCAAAGCCTTTCTTTGCGGACAGTAAGTACTTTTGGTGTCCATCTGCGTATCTATCTATCTATATCTATCTACCTATATATCTAGCTGCTTACGTCTGGGTGCTTGCCCCACCGCGGTAGTCTAATGGCTAAGGTTCTCGGCTGCTTACCCGCAGGTCGCGGGATCAAATCCCGCCTGCGGCGGCTGCATTTTCGATGAAGGCGAAATCGCTGTAGGCCCGTGTGCTCAGATTTGGGTGCACGTTAAAGAACCCCAGGTGGTCGAAATTTCCGAAGCCCTCCACTACGGCGTCTCTCATAATCATATGGTGGTTTTGGGACGTTAAACCCCACAAATCAATCAATCAATACGTCGTCAAATATTTCCCGCCAGACAGTAGCACATACTCGCGGTCGGGTATGTGCCACGGGGATAGCGATATGTGCCACAGGGGATTAAAAGTTAGTATCTACTCACGAACTACGAGAGCACACATGGTAAGTCTTGACGCATTAGAAAAACCTGACATCGGTAGCGTTGAATGCAAAGAAATAATGCCAAGGCCCCAGCAGGAATCGAACGCAAGAAATCGGCCTGACAATCAAGCAAATTACCACAGAGCCACGGCAGGCCTCGGAACTGCTTTTCAAATTTATTCTAGTGTACGTGAAGCATCAGTTGTGGTTGCAGTGCTGGCTATCTGATTTTGTAAAGCTTACATATGTACTATTTTGATATAGCCGTCACGTCATGTTCACGTGGTTGGGCGCCGTGCGTATTGTAGTTGGGCGCTGTGTAGTTGTGGCTGGGCGCCGTATTGTGTAGTTGGGTGCCGTACGCGGAAGTTGGTCTATGTAGCAGTGTTCAGGGCTATCATCCCCGCGAGCACCAGCACTTCATATCAGCTTATGGCTTCTGGTGTTGCTATTATATGCTGTTGGCATCGTTTCGCAAGCGCAAACAACTGGTTGTATAGACATCTGCAATTATTCTACATATGCTTGGATGGGCATAAATTATTTCAGGTGGTCTAAATTAGCCGAAACCTTTACTATTGCCTTCTATATTACCCATTCCAGTTATCATTACAGCTTCAATAAGTTAGAACACATGGCAGAATTTCTCTTTTGTTCTTCGTATACCAGTAAAATCTCTAGTAACGAACGCACAGTCTTAACATGAGCGCCCATTGTATATTTGCGGAAATGGGTACACTAGATGTAATCGCAGAAAACGAAACCAGTCATAAGGAAGCATCGAAGAAACATCTTACAAGGACAGGAGCACACTTGATTTTCGGGCAATCCCGTTAAGCCCTGGAGTATACTCCCTAATGGTGCGCGTTGAACCCCATAATGAGTATTACCCGCTGCACGGAATGCCGAACGTGAACGGCCTGCGGGTCTCTGCCAGCCGAAACCGAGTTAGCTCGTGACGACGCCGCTTGGCACGCTGCGACAATGAAACTGCAGCGCTTCGCTGCGGGCTTCTTGCACGTGAGGTACTAAGCACTCGCATTTAGTGACTTTCGAAAAGCCGCACTAACCTCTTCGAGGTGCACTTTTTTTGTTTTATGATTATCCTTGGCTCTTGTGAATGTGAGGAACCATGCCATGCTACGTTTCTGTTCGCTGTTTCTGATAATTTCGGGACGACAAGTATTCCCTGTTTGCCCAGTAGCCATCTGCTACCCGCCACGCTGATACTGAAGTCGACAAGCAGCATTTCCGGGGTAGCGTAAAAGTCATGCTGATTTCAGGACCCGTTTCTAGGTATGAGATCACCATCCGAATTCACTTGAGCATTTAGGGTTTGAAGAAGGCCTTAGAACAGGTCCAATTCAGAAGCTTCAAGAAACATCACTATTGATAAATATATCTCCCTATCTCTCTCTATTTCTTCGCTCTCTTCCTTCCTCTGGAAATAAAAGTGTATTAGCGCATGTTCGTATTATCGACGTTGCCAACCAATCACTTTTCTTTCAACAAACAGTATACATGTTTTCTGCCCCCTTTGGTTATTGCGGCGTCGGAAGTATTGGCAACATATCGTCCTGTGAAATGTGTTGAATTTCCCCGTCAAAGTGGTGATTTCAAACGAGGTATACATTTCTCAAATAAATCCCTCTTTGAACATGTATGTTTTCTGGACTTCTGAAATGTGTTTTCTCAAAAAACAAAGAGTAACGAACAGCTGAGCTCTTCATCAAATGAGTTCGATTGCGCTTTAAATGGACACTTTGACGCAAGAAAAGTGTCTCGCAAGCTTATCCAATAATTTAGGATGCGTCAGTATTCCTGCGCAACAACATCTGGTGTGTGACGCATTATCCTATAAATTCACAAGTCAAAACCAAAGCGTCAGCGACAGTAACAGGGACCAAAAGAACGAAAGAAAAAAAAAGAAAGAAAGAAAGAAAGAAAGAAAGAAAGAAAGAAAGAAAGAAAGAAAGAAAGAAAGAAAGAAAGAAAGAAAGAAAGAAAGAAAGAAAGAAAGAAGGAAAGACAGAAAGAAAGAAAGAAAGAAACCCCAACTTTTGGTTTTGCAGTTTTATAAGTCCTCACCGAAGTGATGTCACAACGGCAAAAGTAAAGCCTTCTTCATTTTAGGTGTAAGCCTCCCAATACAAGTTCCTAATTTCGTCTTTCCTTTTACTTATTTTCTTCACATCTTGGTGCCTCTTGTCCGGCAAGCGAGAGGCAAATGAGCAACATTCTACTTGACAGCTGTCAGTTCTGTGCCTCGCAGCCCGTGCCACTAATTGCGGCGCATCGGTCATTGGAAGTGCAGCGCGTATAGCCTGCAGCAACGCAGTCGTTACCTCGGCTGACACGTTCACCGACGAAGCGTTGCGCCCCAGATATATACCACCACGAATGCAGGTGCGTGACCAAGCATCTAAAACTCGGCAGACAAAGCAAGTGAATCTCCACAGCATTCTGTTGCACTGTTGACGGGAGGAACACCCGGGAAGGTGTACTAACCTCTAGAAAGTTAGCGTGGCACTGCCAATGTTCGAATTGGTACATGAAAAGAAAAGACACAAAAAATAATTCCCATTGGAAAGTCTCCGCGAGGTTACAGCTAGGTATAAAGCGCTTCGAGCCCCTTCTTTTTAGGGTGACCCAAATACTTGCCACGGTAAACAAGATCCAGAACGTGTTGTAAGCTACTTGCAGCTTCATTTCAGTTACTCGCATACAGGAAGCAACAAAGAAACCTGGAAGCAAGAGACTCGCAATATTGTCGTTGAGGATAATTAAAGCACGATTATCGTATTTTCGGTATTACCCGAATTTGAAATACGCTTGAACTTTTCCGGTGATGAGCTCGTAATCTCTATTGCTTGTATATATAACTGAACACACTAAAAATTATTAAGCGGAGCCGATAATGAGGGAAACTAGTACATCGTAACCAGAAAGACTTCGAACGAAAAAAATTGTAGTAGCAGTGCGCACGTGGAGGAAACTTTTTTTTTTTTGCAAGAGTGATGTCGCTTTGTATATTGTTCCCAACTCGCAACTATTTTTGTAGGCTATACCATTGCACTGCGTTCGTATTGCTTGCACGCTGGTTTGTTCTAAAGCCAGACACCACCGATCACTGTTTTCAAAATAAACAGCATCGGGCCTCACAAAGTGTCAAACTCTCCTACACACGTTGAATTAAAAACAAATGTTTAATAAAATATTGCATGGCGAGCCACTGCGCTTGGTTATTATTGCTAGGCAGATCATATCCGGGGCACTGAATAAAAAAAAAATTGTCGTGATAGACGAATGTCCGACTACTTGCAGTTTGTTTGGAAGCTAACAGTTGCAATAAGGACAGAGACCTCAGCAGCACATTGTTGTTTCACTCCCTTCACAGCAACTAAAGGACATTTTCTGTGGCCAAGGAACGCACAAAGACATGATACCGAGGTTCGTCGCAACCCTTTGCCATTGCTTTTGTCGTCAGCTTCCTCACTCTCTCACATTATGTTTCGAGGCACTTAACCGTTTCCGCAGCCTTTTGCCATGCCTGAGTGCATGGCTGAGAGGCACGGACAAAACAAGGAGGCTAACGACACACAAGATTGGCTGTAGTCGGCTGTACGGCAACAAGCTCTCACTTTGTGGCCCTTTTCTTTCTATTCTCTCTGTTTATCTCCACCTAATAACTTGCTTTGCGTGCAGCAATGGCGGAAGTCGTCCCGAGGTGCTTATATGACGCTATTCTAGAAGTCATAATGATATCGTCATGAATCTTTCATGGCGCATTAATGCTGCATGCTACAGAAATACACCGTTCCTCCCACGCCAGCAAGAAAGAGATACAGCCGCGTACACTGAACAGCGTCTACCTTAGGAGTCAACGGAATGGTTAAAGTCACCGAAAAGAAGCGAGCCGTTAGTCCTTCCCTTGGACATAGTCTCTTTGTTGTTTCAGTGCAAGCTTCAGCTTGCTGTGATTCAGCGGGCTCTTGACGTTAGTTGTCCTCAATCTTTCTTTTGTCTTTGGCAAAACAGAAAAAAAACATAATAATTAAACTAAACGAAACTCTCACAGAGTACTGCGGCTTGTTTCCTCTGGCAGGAAACCTATGCGCCGAGGAAAATATTAAGCTCAGCACGAAATGCAGCAGCCGAAAGAAAGGCCGGAGACGTTGACACCAAAAAGTGGCGGAGTATTTTTTGCGCTGTACACTTCAAAGCGCTTACGTTACACTCAATGGTGGCTTAGCGGCTTAAGTTTAGCGATATTGAGCTAGAGGAGGAGTCTGTTAGAATCTTGGTCACAGTGACCTAGAGTCCAATGGCCACCGAGGGGAGTGCTAAATGCAAGAGAATCTGTGTACTTATGTTCGCGCGTTAAAGAATCGTGGGTGTAAGTAATCCATCCTTAGTCCCTCCACGACTACGTTATTCCTAATTATATATCCCGGTTTCGGCCCCTAATATCGAATATTTCAAAATTTCAAGGCTAACATAACAGATTAAACTATAGCGTGTTGTTATCCAGCTTCTGTGCAAGCAAGGAGTGCAACTTAATTTGTAGAAAGCCGGATCTTATGACGGTAATACTTCGTGCACCTCTAGATATTGCGATGTATGTGACCAATTTTTTTAAACCAAGTTTTCTAAAATTATGAAACGCTTTTCTTCATATTCATGCATAATTGTAGTGAATGACTTTATTTTAGATGCTATGTTCTCTTTAGCTATAAGGTTTTTCGTTGTCACAGGAACGTATGAATCCAGCATGCGACTACGCTAAGCCATATTCAATCATTTCTCATCATTTGTACGCCTACAGAGCCGTCATACCGTGACGTCTCGTATTGTGAAGGCTTTTTTCTGCAAGGTATCCACTTTAGCTGTAATTAACTCTAAAGTCACCACAAAGATCGACAGGTTAATTACAAAAGTTATGTAAAGTCTACCTGGCAGGTAGTCTAGAACATGGTGCGCACTACTGTAACGATTCTTGCACACCGTATAAAATTTAGGTCTCCCTCTCTCCGCGCTATTCGACAGTACAGTAGTAAATCTGCCCGTTAACAGAATCACTCGAGAGTATGACATCTAAAGCTAAACAAAAATAAAAACTAAGCTTCATGATAAAACAACGGTGGCGTATTATAGGGAACAGTGTTGCCCCAAGAACCAACTATACCTGAAAATAAACTAACACAAAACAGTGCTCTAGCTAAAAAAGGTGCGAGCGAAATTCAGTTATATACCTAGTCCAATCTCAATAAAGCGCTTTAATAGCAACAAAAAAATCGAGGATCGGACTTACTTGTAACGGCAAACATTTTCTGGTTCTACGAGAGAATCTTGGTTGGGTAATCATTAACTACGGTCTAATTTCTCTTTCCACAATCTACTGGGCGCTCGTGTTTGTTTACTTCTCCTAAAACCCTCTGGGTAGCTCTTAACGCGCAAGAAAACAACGCCTGATTGAGTTTGTCTTCGTGTAATGAGAACGGGTATCGATCAGAGTATGTTTCCCTCCTAAAGTTTGTTATGGCAGTCTGTGTGCCCAGCCCTCATGTAATTTCATACGGGTACCCTGAAGCGACAGAAAAATAAATGCGGGAAACTCGTTTCTCCATGAGGTGACTGATCATGTTCATTTCATATTGTTGACAAACGTTACGCAAGTCGAGACTGTCGAATCGTGCATCACACTAGGCAGCCGCTCACGAGCTGCGCGTGCCACGATTTTTCGCAGCCTAACTACGTTACACACGCGCACACACTTATTGATCAATCCGTCTCGTTGTGTAAATAGCGCTTTGGAGTGCAAGTAGTATTAGTGTGGCTGTCAGCAAACGCCTATAGACAAACAAACATCACTGATGAACGACACTGCAATATTGAAGGCCGGGCATACAAATAGTCCCGAAAGTTTTCGGCCGTGCGGAAGTTCGTGTATTCTACGCTCAAGTGTGTTTCAATAATGCACTTCTGCTTCGAAATGTGACATTTGCCGGTGCTGCTCTGGAGTCTTGCTACCACAAACTCGCTAGTTAGGTTCCCTATCGTTGCATCTGCATTCGTAGAAGAAAGGGGGGGGGGGGGGTACTGAAGCCAAAAAATGTGTTAGTAGTTGGGCTTACTTGTGCCTTAAATGTATCTTACATATATCGTCATTGTACTGTGTTCTCTACACAATTAAGCCAACTATTCTGTTAGTTTTTCAAAATTACACAATCCATTTGGACTGGATGCGGCTCTCGTGTTATCCTTCTTTATTACATAAAATAATTTAACAACTACAGAATTTAAATGCGAAGCATTTCTTAGCAAACTTCGGCGACTTTGAGCGTATCTATCTATCTATCTATCTATTCATCTATCAAGCCGCCTCCGACATTTAGCTCTCCTGGCCGTTTGGATAATGGTATCGATACCAAACATGGTATTACCTGACATGACTATATTACGAGCATATTTGACTAGTCATAACATGAAAATCATGACATGTATGTCATGAATGTCAGGATTACATTTCTGGTCTTGCTGCTCTTGCGTTGGTCTCGTTCACATGACATGTTGCAAAGCTAGTATGGTATGACATGATTGCATGGCGAGCACAAGCGACATACCCGTACGTGGAAATTATGACTTGCATGTCATGTAAGTCATTAGTCATGACTACACGCCACGCTCATGATGCGCTCGCAGCCGTCTCGCTAGCTTCGCATGTACCAAATTTAGCATTGCGTGATGCGAATGGATGACGAAGGTATGTGACTGATGCAAACATGATAATCATGAGATGCGTGCCGTGTGACATAATGACTACAAACCACATTCACGATGCCCTCGCAGCCGTTTTGCAAGCTTCATATACACCAAATTTGGTATTACGGGACGTGAATGGACGACAAAGGAATGTGACTTGTGCAGGCATAATAATCATGTGATGCGGGTCATTTAACAACCTGACTACGTGCTTCGCTCATCATGTGCTTGCAGCCGTTTCACTAACATCACAGTACGTGAATGAATAACGAAGGTATGCGACTGGTGCAAACATGATATTCATGAGATGCGTGTCATGTAACAACACGACCACATGACACGCTCATGACGCGCTCGTGGCCGTTTCTCTAGCTTCACATATGTCAAATCGGTATTGCATGACGTCAATAGACGGCGAAGTTAATTGACACGTCCGAAGATGATAATCACGATATGTGTGTCATGTAATACATGACTACATGCTACACTCACAGCACGCTCGCGGACATTTCGCTAGCTCCCCATATACCAAATTTGGTATCAGGTGGCGTGAAAAGATGATGAAGGTAAATGACACGTCCAAACATACCAATCATGATATTGAAGTTATGTACGGCATAATTTACCTCCACCTCGTAACGTTGTTTTGATCTTAAACTGACATATAAATTCCCACTGTACGTGGGATGTGCCATTTTTTTAAGTGCAAAGTATTTCTTAGTGAACTTCGGCGACTTTGAGCGTATCTATCTATCTATCTATCTATCTATCTATCTATCTATATATCTATCTATCTATCTATCTATCTATCTATCTATCTATCTATCTAGCCACCTACGACTTTTAGCTCTCCAGGCTGTTTCGGTAATGGTATCAATACCAAACTTGGTATTGAATAACATGACGGTACAAAAAACATATCTGACTAGTCATGACATGAAAATTAAGACATGTATGTCATGAATGTCATGATTAACTTTTCATGGCCTTGCCGCGGCTGCGGTGGTATCGTTCACATGGCATGTTGCAAAACTGGTATGGTGTGACATGATTGCCTGGCGGACACAAGCGACAGATCCTAACATGAAAATCATGACATGCGTGTCATGTAAGAACATGACTACATACCCTCATTATGCGCTCGTGGCCGTTTCGCTAGCGTCAAATATACCAAATTTGGTATTACGGTACGTGGATATATGACGAAGGTATGTTACTGGTGCAAACATGATAACCATGAGATGCCTGTCATGTAACAACACGACTGCATGCTACGCTCATGATGCGCTCGTGGCCGTTTCGCTAGCTTCACATGTACGAAACTCGGTATCACGCCACGCGAAGGGACGACATATCTAAATGACACATCGAAACATGTAATCACGACATGCGTGTCTTTTAACAATATGACTACATGCCACACTCATGATGCGCTCGTGGTTGTTTCGCTAGTTTCACATATGCCAAATTTGGTAATGCGTGACTTCAATTTATGACGAAGGTATGTGATTGGTGCGAACATAATAATCATGAGATGCGTCTCATGTGAGAACGTGACTACATTTCAACGTCAAGGTGCAAATACATTTCAACGTGTCGCGGTATGCGTGCTTGCCGGCGTTCATTTCGTCGCGTCACGCCGGCGATGCCAAGCCAGGCGCCCATCTTGCCATATACTCGGAGGCGTGCGCCGCGCTGCGTTGCTTTGACGCATGCGCCCTTCAGCGCGCATGGCGTTTCTCCGTCACGAAAAGAGGGAGACGCCGTGTATTCTGGGTAACGCATCGGCGCTAAATCGTCACCCCCGGAAGGTGACGGCTAAATGCAGCATGTCGCATTTCCCGCCGTTTGCCGTCGGGCCGCACCGACGGACGCTGGTCGTGCCTGCAGTCAGACTATAGAGTGCTCGCATTTTGCTAACGTAGCCTCGCTGTGCCCAGCGTACGCGCGCGTCCACGCTACATAGGAGTATAATGGGCCCTTCATGATGCGCTCGCGGCCGTTTTGCCAGCTTCACATATACGAAATTTGGTATTACGTACATGACGAAGGTAAACGACACATCTAGACCTGATCATTCTGACACGCGTGTCATGTAACAACACCATAACATACCACGCTCATAGCGTGCTCGCAACAGTTTCGCTAGCTCCACATACTCTAAATTTGGTATCACGTGACGTGAATAAATGACGAAGGTAAACGACACATCTAAACGTGATAATCATGACACGGAAGTCATGTACGGCATCATTCACCTCCATCTCGTAACGTCGTGCTGATTTTAAAGAGAAATATCAACCTTTCCCATTCGTGCTTCGGATATCATCGATTCCCACCGTACGTGGTATCTGCCAATTTTTTTTTTGTAAATTTCAGAAGATCAACAATTCATCAACTGCACGTAAGCCAGTGGAAAATCTTAAGTGTCTTGTCAACCTCTATTTCATTTATGCTTTTTATGCAGAAATAAAGGGCCGAAATTAAAATCTTGCGTTCGCATCTCTTAAACGGCACCTCCTGCTCATCTAATGAGACAGATGTCAAACATATCAACACAGTATTTTGTTAAAACATCGAACAAATTTCACATACTCTATTATAACGTTAGTGCACACAACACATTCATAAAGGTGTCGTATTTTGAGCAGTTCGAGAACGAAAGACACGAGCAATATATTATTATTATTATTATTATTATTATTATTATTATTATTATTATTATTATTATTATTATTATTATTATTATTATTATTATTATTATTATTATTATTATTATTATGACGTCTTCCTTGTACAAACCGACTAGTGGGGTCCCTCAAGGGTGGGTATTAGGCCCACTCTTACTTTTAATTTACGTTGACGATGTTTCTTTTGCAATTTGTTATTTTTCTGTTCTCTTGTGCGCCAATGACATCCAAATATTTAAGAAAGTTCAATCAGTTATCGACTGTCACTTGCTGCAGTAAGATTTACGTTCCTTATTTGATTTTCGTGACAACAGTAACTTTTTCCTGAATGCCTCAAAGACCAAGTTTATGAAAACATCTCGCAAATACATCATCGTATAATTTCCATACAGTGTCAATACCGTGTCGTTATGTAAGGTACATGAGTTCTGTGATCTTGGTGTTCTTTTTGACAGCATGCTGAATTTTTCCGCTCACACTCGACGTACAGCCGTGAGAGGCCTTCGTCCTCTGTGCTGTTTGCAGAATCTCTCAAGAAAGAATTCATTTCTCCTACAGCCTTCTACAAATTGCACACCGCAATGTCTTTCTCAGCTTGAGTGTGAATCTGTGATATAAAATCGCATTGATAAATCCGGCAGTAACGCTATGCCCCCCAATAATATTTACCAGCCAAGTAGTTTACTTCAAAGCCACGCCTGCGCTTGAAACTTTGTAGCAAACTGGCCGTAGGCAGGCTTGATGTCGGCCTCGTTGAGTAATTACGCGTTTTACAATATAAAAAAACAGCCAGGCATCCCACAATAAGAACTTCATAAAGCATGGGTCCTCGGATACCCCAATCCATCTTGTTCTTGTTCACCTATTACCTGTTGCACACACCCACTGCCGAGGTGGTGGGAATTGGCCAAGAATTTAGTTGTTTTATCAAATAGTATAAATGTTTGAAATAATGGAAGTCACATAAAATTATAGATTGCATAGTGAGTTATGGTCCTCAATCTAATATATACAGCTATAAAAAACAAATAAAGAGAAGCTTCAGGTATAATTCTTCATTGCCGTCAGCCACAGTATCAAGAAATTACAACGAATTCCTTGCAAGTGTGTAGCGGGTGCCACACTTCTCTGAAGAATTACCGAAGAAGGGCATAGTGATTGTCTGCCTACTACACAAAATTTGTGATTTTGGCATATTGTGTACCCTGAAAATGTGCTTGTAGCAGTTACCCAAATAGTGATTAATAAAGGCTCTCACAGGCCGCTCTTTCAGCTTTCGCTGTGACTGTGATGCTGTTTCTGAGCAGGCCTGGTGGTTTTAGGGGCGAAGCTCCTTTGGGTGTGGGTCTATCCTTCCTTTGTTGTTGTACGCAGCCACCGGTGGCACATACCTGCTCTAGAGTGGGTATGCGCCACAGGGGATGCGAGATGGGAAATGGCGGTACTTGAAGTGTCCACTAGATGGACGCGCGGATAGACGCATGGATGGACGGATAGACTGACAGACTAGCAGACGGAAGGACGGATGGACGCGCGAACTGGGTATGTGCCACAGGGGATGCGAGATGGCGGTACTTGGAGTGTTCACTAGGTGGACGCACGGACAGACAGACTAGAAGACGGACGGACAGATGGATGGATGCATGGACGTACGGACGGATGGACGCACAAACGGACGGACGCATGGATGGATGCCCGGATGGTCGTGCGGATGGACGGAAGCAAGAACGAATGGACGGACGGAAGCACGAACGGGCTGACGGACGCTTATCATCATTCACTCCATAGATATGCTGTGATTCCTTTTCTTCTTTACATTTTGAAGTCATTTCTTTGTGTCTGTACTTTCTCGCTCTTTCTATTTCTTTTTCTGAATACTGTGTGTATTGTATTGTTCATTATTGTTATATTTTTGCGTGCGCCTGTGGAAAGAGCTCATAACTGTTTCTGAGGACATAAATAATTGATTGATTCATCGATTGACTCATTGATATATTGATTGATTGATTGATTGATTGATTGATTGATTGATTGATTGATTGATTGATTGATTGATTGATTGATTGATTGATTGATATTGACCTGTTCGCAATTTTCGCTTTATCATTCCTGTACCTCTCTTCAGACTTTCAATGGGAACTTTTGAGAGTAAGCTATCGATGTATACATAAAAAGAACTAGTGTAAATCTCTGATTGTGAGTTCTTAATTTACAAATTATACCTTGATTTTTAGAAACGTCAGCCTAAAGTTCATTTGCACGTGCACATGAAAACTAAGTTTTTTTCTGTTTTCTTTTTTTTGTTTGGCTCAAGAATTCTTGCGATCAGAAAATATAAAAAAACTTGCCTTTCGGGAAGAAATAATACGAGATGAAATTCGCGGCGCGCTTCACTCGGCGTACTTGCGTGTTTGCTGCCCTCTCGTGTGTTGCATCAGGTTTAAGGCCGATCGTCGAAAAACAAACATCCGTGTCTCTTCGGCCTGCAGGCAACTACACCAACGAAACAAGCAGGGGGAAGGGTGCGAGACACGCAAAGCCATAAACCAGCCTCCAGCGCAATCCGCATATAACGAAACACGCAGGAGCATCGCTCGGGCAAGCCGAGCGTCGCCACGTCGGGATCCTAAATAGAAATGCAATACCACGCCAGCGCAAGAGGGACACATTCCCATTTCTTTTCAGTGCCTTCTCGGAAACAAATCCGGCTCTGAGCGCAAACAAAACGTGGGCAGATTCCCGCGTAGCCCGTTTGCGACCACTCGGCCTCGTGAACACTCCTGCATGCGAAGTTGACGGTGGGCCCATGCAAGCATGTACTTCCGCGGAAGTCCATCTCAGCCAAGAACGAATGCAAGCACTTTACACAATAGGGTTTCCAATACACTAATGAACAACTATGTAAGGCAGTGCGAATGCGAAGATGCGGAGACCGCAACTCGTATACTCGTTGGGTCACTGCGCCAAAAGTACTGTCTAATGGAGTGTGACACTGTGGTGATATTTTTTATTTTTTAACTTTTTTGCGTTTTCTTAGTACACATACTGAATCATGGCATATAGAGTGTCCACACGTGCGAAGGTTTTGTCTAATCTACCAAAATGTGGATTACAAAAAAAAAAGTTGATGTATAGCTGACATGTTTGGCTATCGTAGCCCCACAGTTCACAACGTAATCCTTATGGCAAGATAGAATATTCAACAGCGTAGCGGCTTCCAAAGTCTAAAGTCAGTTGAATACATGAAGGTCTTTTTTATGTAGTAGCCATATCCAAGTTTAAAATTTTTCATTTTTAGATAACCCATGTTGCTTTATACGCATTATAGTAAAAATTAATTTTAGAAATATAATATCAATATATTTAATTAAAGAGATGAACTTGGTCTTACTACGATATGCTACTTAAGCTAGTCTGGTCAAGTGGCATGATGAAAATAAAAAAAGATGCAGTCATTAAAAAAGTTAAATATGATAGACGTTTCTGAACAAGCCATCATGTTTTCAACTTCAGCGACAAAAACAACAATGAGATGAAGGCGGGGCAATTCAGTCATGCCTCTGCCTTTACTGCCAGCATTTATTTATTTATTTATTTATTTATTCGTTTATTTATTTATTTTTTTATTTATTTATTTTAATAATTTCAATTTCAAAGGGCATTACGGAAGGGAACGGTAATCAAAACAAGACAACGCATATTTGCTCCCGGCTAGTACCAACAATAATCTTTGACCACAGATTCAAATAAAGAAACAGTTGTAATATTTGTCTATCTTTAGCAATAATAATTGGCAAAAGAAGTTAGTTCGACAGAAAATTCTCTATGTTTCGGTCTGTTTCATGTATGCAAATCTGATTTTGTAATCATAATCAAAGATTATTACGATAAACAACGTTCGCATTGCAAAATATAGCTAACATGTAGGGAGAGGTCGCAGAGTTGATACATGCAAAGCCTAACTTAGCTACCGCAGTGGCAGTAGTGACACCAGATAAGTAAATAAATAAATAAAACGAAAGAAAGGTAACAATAAAATCCCACTTCAGGCTTTCTTTGGCTGCGACGCTACGATGAACAGCAAACTAAGCACGACACTTCTTGTGCTTTCTGAGAAAAGTCTTCACTTCTGATATCTTACTCTTAGTTCCGTGCAGAAAGCACCTGCCCACGAATACTAGTAAATAAACAACTACAACTACTACTACTACTACTACTACTACTACTACTACTACTACTACTACTACTACTACTACTACCACTACTACTACGAACACTACTAATTCTAATACTTTTGCCTTAATATTATTTTTTGCTTGCCTTCTTGAATCATGTCTCCTGTTATCATACATATGACACAGAGTGATTCTGTTTCCATCTCTGTGAAGATTTCTCGTGCTTATATGAAAATAGACAAGTTCGGCCACCTGTGTTCCACTTCATACCTTTCTGGAGCGATCGTAGCTCAAGTGAATGGACAAGTGTTGCCGCCCTGGTTCTGTACGCTGAACCTTACACTTAAATCCGCAACCGACGATCACGGACAAGTGCTGCCACCTACGTTCGACGTCCTTTATCTTCCTTGGAGACCGCAGCGAACGAATCGATATTCGGAGACGCGTTGGCAAGAAAGTAAAGAGCTAATGCTAGTAAACTAACCAATCAAGAAACCACGAAGCTTTCTTTCTTTAGTCTGAGTCATTTTCCCCCTGGCAGGTCACCATCACTGTTATACCGAGTCCAATATGTATGTATTACACGGAGGAAGGAAAGTTTCCTTCCTCCATGATGTACTATAATGCAGGGGTCTGTAGAGGGGGAGGGGAGAGCAAGCACTTTGCAGGTAAAAAGAAAAAAAATTAGGCAAATCGACAATCATGCCGAATAAAACTGCAATAAAAGTATGTCTATCTTCTACAAGTATGTCACAACTACGCAACATATAAACTGGGGTTACTACATGAAAAAAAAAACATTCCATACGACTTTCCGAGCTGAACAACCTTTGCGAACTCGCATATAGTTACGTCGAGGTCGCTCACCGACACACTTAGAAAGTAGCGGATCTGTTCATCGCTTGGTTGTAAGAAGTGGCGGGTGGAGGGAAAGCGGGTTTTCTGACGTCGTGTCGTTGGCCGCTCATGGCTGACCTATTATGCACTAACAAATCAACGCACGTCGGCGTGCCAGTGGAAAGTTCCTACCTCGTATACGTCATAACAAAAACTACTACACGACTTGCAAAATAAGTCCAATTGTTTCCGTTCTATATTCTGGATGTTGGTGTCGGCGTCTGTGCCGATGACTAAACCGAGGGCGAATTTCTTCGACACGGCCTCTTCAATGTTTGGCTTGCTAAAACATACTTTTTTAAACCTTTTTGGAACCACGGTGTCAACTATAACTGTTCTGTTACTTTGTTGTGCTCTTATGTTACTTGTCACTTTACTTTATTGTTACTGATAACTTCACGACTCTATTATTTTAATGTAAGAGAAGCGGAACAGCCGGAGCCATACCGATCGAGGCACCAGCATCTCCTTAAACGCGTTAAAAAAGACGTATGGCAGCTCCACCAGAGTTAAGATGAGGAAGTGCGTCGCACGGGCACCTCGCGATTCCCGTCCGTAACGTTCCCACTGCTCCGTTTACCAGAGCGTCAACGACGCCAATGTTTGAGGTAAGCATGTAAGGTTTCCCTGGAACGAGTATAACCTTGTTAGGCGGATTCACGAACTCGATGTGTGATATCCGCCCTACTTTCTGCTGCGCTTTATCAACTTTCTGCTTGTTACGGCAGTTGATATACGCGTCAGTTGCAGCAAGTTCCGTCACGTTGTTCTCCCCGCCAGTTGTAGTGACGTAGCGACTCAGTTCCACCGCAGAGGTGAAGCAGGGAGAGTGGTATTCTACCGCTTATGGAGGTTCAGTCGCCTCTGATCCTCACGCTACTGGGGGAGCCTTGGGAAGCCGCCCTCGCCCGACCTGACCTGAAAACCCAAAGGGGTCTCCTGGATCAAGCTTTGCGAGCTGCAGCGGCCACTGGTGTCCTGGAATGGGTAAATCACCCTTGACATTCTCCCCTCCTTTTTTCTTTTTTTTTTCATAAATAAAGATGTTGTATCATCATCATCCTGCTCGGCGAGGCGGTGGCACCCTCTGTCGCGCCCTGCTGAAGTCAGCACTATGTCCACGAAGCGTTTAAGCGATTGTAGCTTAATTATTTGGATTACTTCTTGTCTATTTCTGTTAAATATATTATTTCAGACCTTGTTCGCTCATATTACCCAGAGTGTGATCACTGCCAACTTTGATATGGTCTTTAGTGAGCACTTTACAGTGAACGCGATCATGCCACTGACGTATGGATGTGCGACAAGACGGGCAATTCAAAGGCTCCACACAAAAAATGTGAATGATTCAGACTGCTAAGTGCCCTATGATGGGATAGCTGTATGCAGCTATGAAAAAAAAGATGGGATATATATATAGCTCGCGTATCCAGCACAAAAGATGAAATATTTAGAGCAATGTGGTTGTTCATTGCCAAATTTACTGCTGGCTGCATATGTTGACCATGCTCGTAGAGGCACAAAACCCATACGCGCCGGCATTCATATACAAAATACTGGCCTTAGAAAGTCAAGTAAGAGCAACATTTAGTCAGTGCTCTAACCACGGGACCACTTCGTAAAATGGAATCTTGCTCTTATACTGAACACAAACGTGCATCAAAGCTCCTCCGTGTGTACATTCTCCTAGCAACGAGACGTGAAATGGCATCCGCGAAGTGACCACATGGAAACAGTTGTAAAGAAATGGAAATAGTAACCTCATAGACAGCACGGAAAAGTATGTTCCGTTCAGTGCCTGCAACAAAGAGAGCGTGAACGGGAGTCAGCGCTGGGCTTTGTTTCGCCACTCGGAAAGACAAATGGCTCGGGCGCGTTGGCGGCATCGCGTGATCCACTGCAGAACGGAAGTTGGCTTTTCGGAAACGAGGCGTCCCGTCGCTGCTACATTCTTTTCGTAGCCGCCGTCTATGCCGGAAGGAAAACGGTTATGCTCGGCGTTGAGAGGCCACATGCTCTGACGATCATGGTACCTATTTCCGTACATTCGCAGGCACAGATGCCAATAGAGAAGCGATGGTTGACAAGTGATGACCGCAGGGCCACTAGATGTCTGTTTGTGTGTCTGTCTTCCTATTCGTTCGTTCATTAGTTTGTTTGTTTGTTTGTTTGTTTGTTTGTTTGTTCCTGTACTGTTCGTGTCCGATAGACTAACCTACTTTTCTTCTCAATTGATTTCTCTTTACATTATTCGGCCTTACAAAAACAATACTGGGCTTCTACCTGCTGCCGTTCATGCAACACTCACCGAAGGTCAAACTTCTCAAACTACTGGAGTATTCAAATATAGTGCTGAAAAAAATTGAGCCAGTTTCTATTGGCGAACACGTATGAAATATCGAAGCAGCTGGCGCGTAGTGGGGTCGAATTACTTGGCATGAAGTAGTTTGAATGAAGTGGGAGGATATGCGGGAACACTAGTGGGCGCAGTAGTAAATTATGGGAGTAGTGTGAGTAGGGGAGGGGGGGAGCGGTACATGTCGGTAGCGGCATTTACCTCCTTTGTGTGGGTGAAATTCCACTTCGATCTGCGATCTAGGAAGAACTTCAGAAAGCCTCGACCAAGAAGGGCTTCGCTCCTAAATAGAACCTGCGCTTCCGCGAAACATGCTGCATATTCACAGCGTAAACTGGAGCCCATTGTGAGCTCTTAAGGAGCCCAATACTATTGCGGAATCACCACAACTTCATAATTCATCATAATTTCGCGAAGTAGTCGAAAATTCCCACAACGCGTCTGACAGGCAGCGTGTGCGCCTACGTAGCCACGCAGTTTGCTGGTGCTGTGTTTGAGGATGATGACGAATTGTGGCTGCGTCCTGCGTAGTTGGTGAGAAGTTCAGACTGCCAGCAGGTTACATTATTCCCATGACGTAGCCCATGGCACTATGGCCTTATATCTGCAATATGATGAAGCCGCTAAGTGACTTCTTGACCAACAGGACGACTGTATAGGTGTTTTTCCACAGCGGTTACAAGCGAAGCACTGGCGTGTTCCAGTGGTAGAATGCACGGCTACATTGATGGATGGCTGCATTCGATTTCAGCTTGAAGCTTCAGTGCGCTCGATAGCTGGTACGACCGCCGGCTGTGGCATCATCGGTGGCGAACATCGCCAACGAAACAGGCTGTTGTGTGCACATACGCCGTAAAACAAGTTTATGTGCAGCTACATAACTCTACCGTTTGGAGTTCTAAGCGGTCGAGTTTAATGACGAAAATGTTTACCAGCCCAAAATAACAGAACGAGTCTCCACCCCGTGTTTACGCAGTCTTTCGAATGACAAAACGTCAATTGTAAAGTTTTAAGCGATGAATGAAATTAGGACCTAAATTGAAGGGTGTATAAGTGGTGCTGCACAAGAATGCAAAATAACTGTCTCAAGTTGGTTGGGTGCATTATAAGTTTGGTGACGTGACCAAGTGAAGAGAGCCTAAAACTTAAACAATAAAGGTAAGACAAGTGTATTCTATATTACTGGAGACATTAACTTATTTAATTAGCTTCAAACTATGCTTCTTATGTCATGTAGAAGTTACGTGTTATGACCATGTGCATTTGCTCTACGTATTTACATACTTGACCCTGTGCGTGTCTGCTTTATTTCCATGCATTTTGGGGCACTCAACATACAGTTTCTATACACACGCATTTGTGATATTTTTTTTTTCTGGACTAATATACAGGCGTCTGGGTTCACTTAATAACGCTTATATAATGTTATACATCTGCGTTACACAGCAGCGTGCCATATAATCTGTAAAGGTATTTTTCCTCTGTTTTTTCTATTCTTCGTCGTTATAAGTGTGCGATGACAAAAAGTAGCCACTGCCATCTAAAGGCACAAACAAACCTGTCATATTTCATCACGTCAATTCAACAAAAGGGGACCATTTGAGCCGCCATAACGGTAAACTGCTCGTTAGCCTTTTACACAAACGTTTAGTTCTCAAGAAAATGTACTACAAGTCGATGAAAATTACAGCACAAAAAAACACAAAACCCGTCCTCAGACCTCATAGGAGTTGTAAAGGCATCTAGAGCAGCGCTTTACATAAGATTTTCCCTTACCCTGCGGCGTATTTGCAGGTGGTCGACAATCACTTGCAATCGGTTTCCTGGCCGTCTCGATTGGAGATTCACCAAGTCCCTCCTGAGGGCAAAGAAATCCTTCGTCGCAAGAAATACTGGCTCCCGTTCCGGCGGGCATCTTACGCAACTCGGGATTGAGCGCATGCATCCGTATAAGTGGACTCGGACGCTTCGCAAACACTTTTCCTCTGCACACGGCCTGCGTGTATTTCGACATTCTTGAAATTAAGTTTGGTTATAGCGAAAGGAAAAAGCCTCAGAAAGCCTCAAAAGTGCGCCATCTTACCGAACCTGACCAAACCATCCAGCACAAGCCGGAGGGAAAGTAGGTGGCTGTCTGGAAGTTCACGTTTTTTTTTTTTTTTTTCCAGGGGTTTCAGTTCAGCTGTCGTTCAATCTTTCAATGACTGGAAATGAAAGCAAAAAGCTGTGAAGCCATAGAGTTTCATGCCAGGGTACAGGCCATTGATCGAGTATTCTAGTTAACGTGTTTTTTTGTAGTTCTTTGTAGTTTAAATCAGTTCAAGAGAAAACGATTCACCTATACCTTTCGCGATGTACAGAATTTAGTTCAAGAGAAAACAATTCACCCAAAAAAAGGTCCAAACCTTTCGCAATGTACAGATTTTTATTCCTTTCAATGAAGAACTGGTTGCAGAACAGGAAAGCTATTTGCAAGCCCGTCACACCAGCAACAGCAAACCTGTTAGGTCCGTTGTCCACAAAGAAAAACAAACCCGAGGGAATGCTATACCATCCCATTTGCAAGAACCGCAAGGAGTCAGAGATGGAACGTGAAATTAATTTTCCAACCACCTCTGCACAGTTGTTTCTGTAAGTATATGCAGCTGTGCCAGCGAAGTAAAATTTTCTTGGGTTATATTTTTACTATATTTGCTGTTTACAAATTTCAGTATTACTATACCAGCCATATAAGCATAACTTCTTCGGAAAATCAGATATTGTTCAACCTTGAATATCTTGTGTAAACTTGTCAATTATTTTTTTGAATATCAAAACATTAAAATAGGTTGGCTCTCTCCTCAAAGATTTAATACATTCATAGCGGCATTGAAAGCCAGCGATAACGTGCCGAAGGAATTTCATCCTCCGTGGCAATCGATAGCGGTTCATTGACTTCTGGAATCACGAGGCGAAAGCATTGAAACGACTTACTTAAACTGCACGTGCACGACGAATGGCCGTGTCGGAAGCAAGACAACTGCGTATTGTTCGTGGCGTCATTACCACTGACATTCCTTACCTCTTCACATACGACGAGCAATCGGAGCTGCCGTTAAATTAGTGAACGCAGACAAACGATCTGTCTGGCCCCATAGATTTAAAAAAAATGGTGTTCAATTCAAATATTGCCGCAACTGAGAAAGCTAACGCCGAGTTCTTTTAAGCTCGCATTAAGAGACTTATTTCTTTTGTAATTGTTATCTCATTGTATTGTTTCATGCTTTACATACACGCCCGGCTATCCAGCCTTAGCAAGCTTCTTTCTCATTCTGATACTGCAAAGAAACTTCGTCAGATGGAACAATGCGGTGGACAGTGATACCCAGGGTGGTTCAGGCGTTACAGCGATGAGCTGCTGAATCCCTTTTGCGGCGGTCGCATGGAGACCATATGCTAGAAGCCCAAGTGTTTCACGTGCTTTGTTAAAGAACCCACTCGGTGAAAATTTCCAGAGCCCTCCTCTACTGCGTTCCTCATAACAATATGGTTTTGTGACGTAAACCATCAAGTAGTATTGAAATATAATAGTCTTATTTACTATACAATAAACATGCACAGCAAGCACAATGATGCAAAATTAGTGCATAACATTGTTATCTGTGTTGTCCGTGAGTGGTGATACGTGCATTAAGAAAATACACTCCAAGAGTGCATAAGACTGCGCAGAGCAGTACACGCATATAAAAAATGACACTTCTTGCTTAGTAGGTAGATTGTAAGTCTGGAAACCACCAAGACTGCCTGCGTGCACAAGAGCCACAAGTTTTGCACGTAGTGTAAAACCGGTACCAGCCAAAATTGCAAAGGTACACGGATGTATACATTCTCCAGGTGAATACTGGTCGGAACTAAACACTCAAGCACAGAAAAATTGGGGGACCCTTAAACTCCACATTTAGTTGAACAGTCTTTATACAGCATCCTTCAACCAGTTAGTGTATGTGTTTTTATTGTATGCTTTAACTCTGGAAGTATAAATGGCGTATTACCACAATTTAATCAATAATGTTGACAATGGCTAGAGCCAGTGAGGCCTTTGCATTCGGCTGCATTCTATGTAATCGGTAGCATGCTTTTAACCACGAGCCATTACGCGAGTAAAACAATTTCGAGGTCGCTATGAATTCGTTACGTGGTTTTAAGGAAATATGCGCAGTAACGTGTGTATCTTATCTAATGGGTGGCTGTCTTTTAACCACGAAGTCGTTATGATAATAACGTGTCCTGACACCCGATGGCAATTTATGCTCGCAACACGCATTATTACTGCGATATTACACGTTGTGTTGTAAATCCTGTGCCCGTACCGTACTCGTGTGCTTGTAAAGCATCAATGTTATTTTCACTGCGTTTACAAGCAGAGGAAATTCTTTTCACCACAATTTCAAGCAGCCCCTTAGCTGTGTGGTAGAACACCTGCTTGCCATGCAAACGGTCTGGGTTCCTTATTCACTCTGACCTGAATGTTCTTATTATTCATTTGATTTATATTTTTCTCGCTTTTTCAGTTACGGACGAGATCAGGATTTTCCCCCCACAAATCACGACGCTGACACTGACACCGACGCCGGAGTTCCTGCGAAAGGAGCTCCTTAACAATATCGCATTATTACAACCTGGCCTGATTGATTGATATGTGAGGTTTAACGTTCCAAAACCACCATATGATTATGAGAGACGCCGTAGTGGAGGGCTCCGGAAATTTCGACCACCTGGGGTTCTTTAACCTGCACCCAAATCTGAGCGCATGGGCCTACAACATTTCCTCCTCCGTTGGAAATGCAGCCGCCGCAGCCGTGATTCGACCCCACGACCTGCGGGTCAGCAGCCGAGTACCTTAGCCACTAGACCACCGCGGCGGGGCATACAACCTAGCCTGCTAAGTGTCTTTGCGCTTCTCTAAATATTGTGGTACACACAGCAAAGAATATCTCGCCGATTTTTTTTTTTCACAGTGGACATGGTGGTACGTGCTCTCTTTACGAAGATTGCTTTGTTAACGAGAAAGATTGGGGACACCATCGTAATGTGCGACGCTTGCAGTCTTTTTGTGCAGCCAGGAACAAAGAGAGAGGAAGTAATTAATTTGTCGCCGTTCCTTATGAGCTCGGCAGCCTCTTTGAGCTGATTCTCCAGAATGCGAAAAAAATTATCAAGAAGGTACTTTAATGTGTGCTACAAAGACGATGTTAAATGCTCCACAATGACGAAATGAAAGAAAACATAGCCTCAACAGCAGCACAGAAGGCAATATAAAGTATGAAGGGGCGCAAAAAAGCCTTTCGAGGGATCAGTTATTGCCGACTGGTTGTGGACACTATGTCAGCGACCGAAACACTCAAAAATATTCTTTTTTTGTTTGTGGGCAAACGAAAATGACAACCGAGCATAGAGGAATACATAAAACTTAAAAAAAACAAAATGAATAAGAATATGGGTGAGATAACTTAGCTTGCCTTTCTAACTTTTGAGCATACTTTGTTTCACCATGATTATATTGCGGAAATTTTTGCGAGAAACAATCAGACTGGGTCTCTGCGTATCTCCTCACAATAATCATACTCTAAAATATATCTATGTATCTGTCTATCTATCTATCTATTTATCTATCTATATATCTATCTATCTATATATCCATCTATCTATCTATCTATCTATCTATCTATCTATCTATCTGCTTTATTTAGGTTGATTTTCTTTGAATTGGTTTTGTATCGGAAGCCTATGACTGACTTTTTCTATTGTGCTTCTTTTTCCTACTTTTTTCTGAGGTTAGGCTCCAAAGAAAATATTTCCCTAATAGAAAAGTCCACGCAGTCTCTTTTGCAAGTTGCCTATATGATACGGAACCATGTAGTTTTATTATGGGAGCCTCCATTGTTTCAGCCTTCCGTGTAACGTTGTGGTCGAGCGGCACCGTCATGGCATCTTTCGTTTTCTTTCTAACGTCCGTCCGCGTCTGGAACACTGAAACAAAAGGCGTATCTCGCGACTTTACCGGCACGTGGGCTCCGCAGCAAGTTTTCTCATGTTGTCATTTTCCTGTCATGTACTACATTTACCCTCTCAAGGTTTTCACTTATTTGCCTATAGCGAGGCATTTGATTCCAACGTCACGAACAATTATGACAAAACTCTCGTAGGAAGTTAACTCCTTGTACACTGGTCAACTCTCATGCCTAGAACGATGGTCCATCGAGCTTGGAACTGCAGGAGCGGCATCTACAGTCGCGAATAAGCCACACCTGAGCATGCGCAGCGGAAATGATGCACCTCTTATGCGTTCTCGACATTTGTTTATCCTCGCGGATGCAGTAATCACTTAGTCTCTCAAAAGCACTCCTAACGCAGTATATCAAAAAAAGACGAAAAAAAATGAACCGAACCGTTTTCGGCACCCTTCATGTGTAATCTTAGGTACAGGCTAACTCTCCGTTCACGGTCTCATTACCACAACGCCACATTTGCCTCTAATTATCAGCTAAATAAATTTTTCCATAGTTCTGGCTCTCTAAAGTTGGCAGCGCTTCGGACGGCCAAAGCAGTTTGTGCGGCCACAGCGTTAAACAAGGACGAAAACTCCTATAGACACGGAGGCCACATTTCGAGAAATCTTCGAGAATTCTCAGAGAAATCTCAGAGACCTTTACGTTTTTGTTAAATCACACGCGGTGGCGCTGCAAATAATTACAGTCAGCGTCAAACTCTTTCTTCACATTTCAAGACAGTTCTATAGCAACCCGTATCAAATGAAGCTAATATTAAGAACAAAGAAAAACAATACAGATATAAGAAGTTAGAGTGAAAAATGAAGACTCAGCATTCACAGTCGCAATTAGAACGTGGTCCTTTCCAGCGAGAAGTGGGCAATCTTTCTCTGCGTTATTTCGGCTAAGCCACGCGTATACCTTTCAAAAGGACGACATATTGCGGGCCACCGACCGTATAGCACCACGAGCTGATGGACCTTGTTCGGGCTTCACTTTCCGCACGTTGGTGCAGCGGCCGCCGCGAGCATTCATCTGTTCTAGTTCACTCTGGCATCGCCGAGGCGACCATTTTCAAGGAAATTAGGGCGCTGTACCTTATAACGCGATAGTGTTAAGGAGCTCGTATCACAGAAATTCCGGCGTTAATGTCGGCGTCGGTGCCGGCATGAGCATCGTTGGTTGTGAGGGAAAAATCATCCTTTTGTTCATGACCCAAAAGTCGAGAAAGATGCAGATACAACGATATTAAAAATTTACTGCTAGCAAAAATCGAACCCCAACCGGGCTGTCTGCGTGGAAAGAGTGTGTTCTATCATACAGTCAAATTAGTTCTTTAAACTGTTTTAGAAAAACATGAATGTGGTGAAGGATTCTCCCAGTTAACGCATCATATACAGCCTGGTAGAAGCGCAAAGTCACACTAGGCGTCTAAGGATGTGAATCGAGCAGCAAGTGGGTGTTCAAAAAGACGGCGCATTGCAAAGCGTTCACATATATTTAATCATCATCATTAAAGTTAACAGCTGTGTAAATTCACGTATTTGCCTACAGAAGCGTAGTGGGCCCATCGCTGATTCTCAAAAGGAGAAACTATGGCACAGTCGGCTCTTGACAACTGTGCTTGCATTAGGCATTCCATGATATTTTGAATCAACTAATGTTACGCGCACATTCGTTTGTTTCCTTACGGCGAGGTTGGGGTATGCACCGGATACTGAAGCAGACTAGCAGTTCCGAAGGCGACGCGCTATAGGCCCGATTATGCTATCGCAATCTAGTCTTGAAGGCGATGCTCAATCTTGCTCCAATTTCTGATCGAGAAATATATTTAGGCTGACCAAGGGTTGTATACTTCTTGAATACCCTTCCTTTATATGTTACAGAGCAGACAAGTTTATTTTTGTTGAACGAGAAAATTAAGAAATTAAAATGAATGAAAGAAAACGTTCTTTTAAACGCCAAAAGAAATGCTAGAGCTTTATAGTTGGGAGCTCTTTGACATTTCCTCCCAAAAATAGAACGAAACAAACAAAATCCAGAAAATTCCAGTAGCGTAGCCAGATCCCTTTCACGGCTAATGACACAGATCAGGAAACACTTACTGCGTAGATATGCTTTCAAGCGCCTTCCGGTCTGCGAGGCTCCGGAGGCGACCCGTTAGGCAACATCGCTAACGCAGTGCTTCCTGTGAATCCATTTCCCGTAGAGCCTGTTTCTTTAGTGCACATGAACAGCCGTGCCCAGATGACCTACTGAGGTTTTGGAATCGATGTGTTCAGCCGATCATCCGACCTTCGCAAAGTGCATCGATGTGAGTCATGGGTTTACACGTGGCACCCAGCACAAGAAGAGTGCTCGCCAACAACAGGGGCAGCTCGGATCGACAGTGCTGGCAGTACATGGATCGCGTGCTGGACTGTCAACAACTCCCTTTGGGATTCGGGCATGTTTGAACTTGTTCCTTCAGTTATCCCATGTCAGTACCTAATAATCACGCAGCGTCCATTCTTCGAGCGTTCGAATATTTGAAGTTTTGAGATTGTAACACAGCATTGCAGATGTGCTTAGCGAAAACAAGTCAACGAAGAAGCCTGCTGGAGATCTGGTGCAGTCAATGCCCTCTGAGATAAATTCTGGTTACGCAGATAAGTACGAACTTCCACTGACCACCAATGGATCACAATGGCTGCGCTTCATTGGGATCCGCAAGACGCATCTTTCCGAAGCTGCGCTGAAAGGCTACCTGCGCGCCTCAGTACTCCGACGGTATTTTACGATGGAAGCATCACTGCAAATTACTATACAATCAAATCTTACCACACGAGTTCTTTCAGCCAGACTATTTTAGCACCCGCTTCGTTACGTTAATTTGGCATTGCGAAGGGGAAGGCCACCACCACATACCTCGAGCATCCGCCTCAAATACCACTCTGTCTCGAGAACGTGGACAAGGCCTCGCCCAGATGGAGTCGTACCTCCGGCGACTGGGCGAGTGGCGACGCGGCGCTACGAACTTCTTTGGCAACAGCCGGAGGAACTTCAAACCGACACCGCCTTCGGTGATCGACTTGAGCCGCTTGCGGCAGGCGCAGCAACCGCGAAGCCTGCTACAGCAACCGCTCCTGAGCAGGAGACGTGGATCCTTCTTCAGAGACAAGGCCACGTCAGCACGTTCGGGTGTGCAGGAGGCCACGGCCAACTGCTGCCTGACGGCTCGAGGCCTGTACTCACAGTCCACGGTTCCCGGGTTCATCCAGATGGCGCAAGCTCGGAACCCGTTTCGCATCATCATTTGGTTCGTGGCCTTTGTCGGGCTCGGCTCGGTGGCACTGAGCAACTTGTACGAACTGATGCACGAGTACTTTCAGTACCCGCTCACTGTGAACATACGACTGGAGGACGTCTACAACGTGGAGTTTCCGGCAGTGACATTGTGCAACCTGAACCCCGTGCGAAAGAGCCTGTTGTGCGGACAGGAGACGGACCTCGACTACACACTGCAGGAGTTCCTCTGCAACAAGACGGCTGAGATGACTGTGGTGAGCACGGCAGGAATGAGTAGCAAAGGTGCCCGCAAGAGGACGCTAATTGAAAATTTTAAAGCCCAAATAAGCCGGTGAAGCTGGTGCAGGTGTCGGGGTAGTAAATGGTAAAGCTCAAGTATAAGCCGAAACACGAGCAAGAATGATCACGATAGGTAGTTTAACAATAGGTAAACATCAGTTTATCACGGATCCTTGCATTTCATGGAATACCAGCTCTACAGAAATTATTAATGTGTATGAAGATTCAAGGAATGGACAGGTTGTCAACCAGCCAAATTAGCATGATCAAGCCTAATGTCACGCTATAGAAACTAGAGTAGCACAGAGCTTTTACAATGTGTACCTTGCTGCTACTATCGAGCTGATAAAAATTTTGCCGTTAATTAACATGTGTATAATTCTAGAATGAGTTCAGCGATAGAAATCACTTTTTTTGGTAAAAATGAAAGGAATTAGACAACTCATTACGTATGTAAGAGCTTTTTTTCATGTTTGCTGTTACGCTTTTTACACCTAAAATTCTATCTTTTTTTTATTTATTAGCTGTACATCAGAGATTCGCATTGTAGGTACTGCACTCACTTAATCCATTTCTGCCATGCGTTCTTGATAGAAGAAAAATTACAGCAAATACACGAAAAGAGGTTTCTCGTGCACTGTGTAAAAATACCAAGTGTTTATTTTATCCGGGCGTAAAACACAATTGTGCAGCATGAAGTGCCCCACTGTTCTTATATCAACGGCAAATGTTGAATAGGGTAATGGTTACTCTCAGCAGTTCTTGAGAATCTTTATGTGTATGACACATAAAGTACACACTTACTGCCTAATGTTTTCACGTTTACTCATTGCTTCTACCATAGGGTTAAATTTTTACGCCCAACCAGGCAGCCATTACAAAAATCTTGCTTATTCAAGGCTACGTTACTTAACGTAGATTTACGACATATGCTCCCCAAGAAAGCGAATGCATGTGGTGTAGCTGTAGTCTGACGATGCTTGTGGCTGATGCCTGGTGCCTCCAAATCGACTTGGTTTTTATAATTTCCAATAGACTCGAGGCGAGGACGAAGGGCAGCTAGAACAGTTCGTCATGTGGCTGGCCACTAAGCAGCGGACTGAGCCGGAACTCGCAAGGACGTTGGGCCATCAACTGCCCGATCTACTCAGGACCTGCAGCATTCAAGGAATTAAATGCGACCTGGACAGGTTGGCAATTCCATTTTTGCGCAACCACGCTTTGAACCGTCTCCGATGCAAAACTATCATGTATCTAACTTAGTGAGAGATGCAGAGAAGAGGTGAAAAAGCAGAAAAGCCAACAAGAACATTCGTTTTGCTACCCTGCACTAGAGGATAGAGGGGAACAGAAAGATAACAAAGACATAGATATAGAAGCAAAGCACATGCCCACAATCACCGCAATGCATGACAATTGTTAGTGCTACAATCATGCGAGGAAAACACACCAAACAGGTCCATGGCCATTTGTTTCTTTGTGTGTGTGTGAGAGAGAGACAGGTGTTCATTTTATAAAATGGGCTGGCGGTGTAGCCTTAGTAGCTTCATATGGCGGCTCGAAGTTCCTGGACTCGCCCTTCGCGACTAAAAAAATAAATATTCATTCTTTCATTTCTATGAAAGTCAAATTGCGTTGCCGGGCTAGCTGATTGATAAGGCCTTTCAAACAACCTGACTGAACGTGAACAAGTCCAACCCACACACACACACGCACACACGCCCACGTCGCGCTGTGTTTAAAGATACTAAAAAGAACTCAAATTCGTATGTTTTGCCGCAATCTCAAACCATTGCAACCAAACTGTGGTGTCGGATTGAGAAATCTCATTTTCTCGTTGGACCATGACAAAGTTGACATTATGACTCACTTATCATTCTTTCTTTTTCTGTCACAGGATTCAATCATTTTCCTAGTTAAACAACCTTTTGTTAAGTTGAGAATACTTTTTTATGAAACATCGCAATATAGCAACATCTTTAGCAGGGAATAGCAAGATAAATGACACTTAGCAAGATGCACAATATTTGTGAATTGCACATTGGACAGACTAGACGTTGTTCCCTTCAGGGAGATAGTCCTTTTTTCCCCTAATTTCATCACATGCACCGTCTTCGTACCGGTTCATATAGCATAAGTACAACGTCACAAAATTTGCTTCCGGGATATTTTACTATTTATTGTCAAAAATATATTCTGATGTCTGATGAAACAAGTGTTCTCAATTACCCGCAAGACAATTTGACAAGAAAGACCATTAGAGCCTGTTAAATATGAAAAAAATGAATGATAAATGTGTCAGCTTGCCATCTTTGTCAATGTCCAACAAGGAAATGAGATTTCTCTATCCGTGTTCTTAGTTTAGTTGCAATGGGTTATGACTGCGGCAAAACACGCGAGTTTGAGTATTATATATCTGTCTTGTTTTGTTTTCACCTGCTCGTGTACGTGCTCCCATGCGTCTCATACATATAAGAAATCAAACAATCCCAGTTCAAAGTCAGGGCTGTGTTTGTGTGAGCACGTTCTAGTCTGTCGCATCAGTGCAGCGCTGTTCAAACTTGCCATGATAAAAATATCCAAACTTGGGTTGTCGTAGAATACATTGGGGCTACCCCGACTAAGACTTGCAGGAACATTGGCTCTAGTGACGTCTTTTGTTCAACGATGTTTATTTATTTCAACCCTTCATCTTTTCCTGAACATCTGCATTATATTTCTTGGCTAAGGTGAAACGATATATTGATGCATTATATACCTAAAAGCAGATTATCTACTGTTCCCAGACGTCATTTTGGCTCATAGAGTTGACGAACAATAGACTTTTGTTAGATCGGCGAAAGTTGGTTTCTTTTAGACGACAGTGTCATTGTAGGCATCTTCAACTCTAAGAATGCAATTAACTAAAGACAAAGAGTATCGCCTAAGTAGTATCTGATAAAACATCTGTTTTCTCCCCGCTCGAATGAAGATAGTTGTACGCAGCAGTCCTTGTCACATAACTGCTAGCTAAGCATAGACAAATCGGTTGTTGTTTTTTTTTTTACTATGTGGTCTGCATTCATTAGAAGGAATGCACCATTCAATTACTCTCGAGGGTGGTCGCACTATTATATGCCACCTGTTTGGAGTCCACGCTGACGAGTCCGTGCTGACCAAGCAAACCTCGAGTGATATTCTGTTTGTATAAGACGTCGTCGCCGTCATGTGACGCTCCCGGTAAGAACATTCCCAACACAAATCAGGGCCAGAGGGGGAAGTGATCAGTCTTCTATTGATATATCCAGATGTAAATATGAAATGGAGGAAATTATTTCACGAATACTACCACCTTATTTCTCTGCTGCTGAATTGCACACTCTTATTCCGTCCGATAGTGTGCTACATTTGCAGTTTCAAAGAAGGCAACCAAAGTCGATATTGCCCTCTATTCTCAAGTGTTGTTTCTTTCCAGTATAATGTGCGTTGGAGTAAAATGAACACACTCCAGGTAAAAAATGTTGAAAACAAAGGTAGTGATAAATGTACTATCCATTTTTTACCAAATCTCTGGTCCTATATATATATATATATATATATATATATATATATATATATGTGTGTGTGTGTGTGTGTGTGTGTGTGTGTTCAAGAAAGAGACGACGAAACTTTCACGGAAGCGTCTTTACTTATTTACTTAATGTTTTCAGCTGCTAGTCTACCAGTTATATATACATATATATATATATATATATATATATATATATATATATATATATATATATATATATATTTCAGTTAGACACTGACGCATGCAAAGGAAAAGTGCTCCGCCGTAAAAGGCACATCGCTCAAAACTGTGCAAAAAAATGCGTACAGACAAAAAAAAGAAAAGAAAAACGTCTAAGCGCTCGCAAGATAATCTAGAGCTTGACATGTAAACAAAAAAATAAAAACACGAAGTGAACTCCACAGTTTCCGATGCATATTCATGATAAATTCCACGAAATGATTCTGTTTAAGCCGAGTTTTTTTTTGTCTTTTTGTGCAGAATGTTCACCCTCGTCTTCAGTTCCAGATACGGGAATTGTTTTTGCTTTCACTGCAACAGCAACAATGAGCCCGTATTTCGCTACAGGAGACTGGGAAGGCCGGAACAAGGTGATATGAAACACGATTAGAGCTTTTCAGCGAGAGATAATGACCTAGAAAAATCACACGTTACTTAGTCCAGCTTTAGGGCAAAAGAAACACAATTCTATCATAGTGCACGTTCGCTTTGTGTAGGGTTCACACAATCAAAGCATTGAATAGCTTTTTTGCGTGACTGAGGCGGAAACGCTGTGTAAGGCCGTGTGCTCAGATTTGGTTGCACGTTAAAAAACCCCAGGTGGTCAATATTTCTGATTCCCTTTACTAGGGCGTCTCTCATAATCATATGGTGATTTTGGGACGTTAAACGCCACATATCATTCAAATTCTTGCGTGCCTTACTGATTTGCTTTAGCACGATCATCTTGCGACTGCCTTACTGCAGACAGCTGTTGGTGCAGGGCTGCTTTTTGTACAACAAAGCAAAGGAGTTTGTAATCGGTCGCTGTTGTAGGTCTGGAGTTGCTTATCGCAGTGGAGCAGTACGAATACCTTCCCATCACACCCGAAGCCGGATACATGGTCATGATACACAAGCAAGGACACGATCCCGAAGAGGCTACCGACGGCATCTTCGTAGCCCCTGGACAGACCACCTACGTGGGCGTCACCGTGGTAAGTCTCCAATTAGATCCACCAGTGGCTTCCATGGCGTGGCATGAAAGGCATACAAAATGATGAAAAGCAGGTGCCACTATGTTGTTCTTGCTGTTTCATCGTCTTCTTCTTCGTCGTCGTCGTCGTCGTCGTCGATGTTGTTGTTGTTGTTGTTGTTGTTGTTGTTGTTGTTGTTGTTGTTGTTCGGTACTTGCTGCGTGTGATGCTTGCCCAGCCGCCAGCTAACTCTTACGATTATAGGAAATGTGTGCGGGCAAACATGTTTCTCGCCATTCATTGCTAGCTTGCACAAGTCATGTTTAGGCACGCGTGTATGATATTTTGCACTCACTTCAGCCTTGCGTAAAGAAATAAAGATTCGTTAACCTGCCAACTTGGAAATACCAGCGTCAGCACGATAAAGACACAAGACTACCCACCTTGCTGCAATGCCAAACTGATCTTTCCGTTTTTGATTTTTTTTCTGCCCTAGGCAAAATCAAAGACAAGTAAAACTGTGTACGGTCATCAGTGGATTGTTTCTTGTCACTTTCACTTCCAGAATAGCATATACCGCCTCAAAGCTCCCTACCCATCTAACTGCGTGCCGACATGGCCTCCGAACAGCCTCCAACCCAATGCATCACTTGGAAAAGTCTACAGCAGGGCGGTACGTTCTCGTTCACGAATCTAGCAGTGCATGCTCCTCTCTAAAGGCACGGCTTGTCGGCGCACCATCGTTATTTGATACACACACACACAAATATATATATATATATATATATATATATATATATATATATATATATATATATATATATATATATATATATATATATATGGGAAAGAAGTGTATACATAAGTGCTCGTTTTTCCGTGTTTTAACACAATATTAATGAGATCTAACAGACAGTAATGCCAAGGAATGTACAGGGGAAGTTATTAGAACCAATGGAATGTAAATAAGAAGAAAGAAAAGTGGATGAATATATATATAACTTTATTTTTTTCTCCTCGCTGGTGATTTAACTCGATTATTTACCTGAATAAGTGCTACCATGCGTGAGGTGGTGACAAAGTGGTTCCCGCGCAAATGAAAATATATATATATATATATATATATATATATATATATATATATATATATATATATATATATATATATATATATATCTGTCGTTTTGCTTTCCAAAAGCACGATATATAATTATGATGTAAGCCGCAGTGGATCGCCCCGGAAATTTCGAGCATACGGTGCTTTTTAACGTGCGCTGACGTCGCACAGTCAACGGACCTCTGGCATTTCGCGTTCATCGAAATCAGGCCACCGCGGCCGGTATCTGACCCACAACATTTAGGTGGGCAGCCGAGCACCACTGCGGTGGACTACGCAGATGAAAATTAAGCGGGAACTGTTTTCTTCGAATACGGAGATGCGGCCTTATGTGTCGCCAACACTTTCTTGAGAAAGAAAGGTAAGCCGAAAGGAAAGGCGTGGCGATTAATATGATAGCTCCGCTTGCAATGGCGGCTATACCCTGTGCTTTCCTTCAGGACGGGTGAAATTCATGACGGGATAGATGAGTGAAAATCAATTTTGAGGGAAACATGAAGCACTTTTCCGAGTAAATAATCGAACTATACCTCAATATCAGAGTTAATTGCCTGAACAGGTTCTGTTCAAAATGAATCTGACTGGATTTTACATGGTCTAGCACGTGCCACACCACCATTAGAAGTATTTACATCAATAATAATCACAATACTACTACTACTACTAATAATAATAATAATAATAATAACTTTTATTAGTAGTGTTGTATAAGGAGTAGTAGTTGTCGTAGTATGTTTATTCTGGCATGTAAACATAAAACAAAGTTACATGCTGTTGCAGAATCAATGTCAAGAGAGAGAGAGAGAGAGAGAGCGTGAATTCTGTAGAAGGCAGAAAGGTAGGCCTGAGCTTCAGCGCGCTGTCCTGCTGGTCTGTACAGGGGAAAGTGAAAAAGAGTGACGAAGATGAAAATGCGAACAGGAAGATGTGTTGCGTACGCACAATAACCACACAATAGTTGTCCTCTGAAAGTTGATTGATTGATTGATTGATTGATTGATTGATTGATTGATTGATTGATTGATTGATTGATTGATTGACTTGTGGGTTTAACGTCCCAAAACCACTATTTGATTATGAGAGACGACGTAGTGGAGGGCTCCGGAAATTTCGACCACATGGGGTTCTTTAACGTCCACCCAAATCTGAGCACACGGGCCTACAACATTTTCGCCTCCATCGGAAACGCAGCCGCCGCAGCCGGGATTCGATTCCGCAACCTGCGGGTCAGCAGCCGAGTACCTTAGCCACTAGACCACCGCGGCGGGGCGTCCTCTGAAAGTCAAGTGTCAAGTCCAGTATCCCTCCGAATATCCATACATACCCTTATAGCTGTCGCTGATGCTGTCTGTAATTAATTTCAAAGAGTGAAACAAACATTCGCGTATTTGTCGTGCTTCTCATATAACTCCTTCTACGCCACGGCTGGGCAGAGAAACTAAGAAAGGTATTCCGGAGAAAAGATATAGAAATGCATGGGCTGGGACAGTAAGATTCATGTGCTGCGTTATGTTCGCTTTCACGTAACGGGATATTTCGGAGATACATTCGCAAAAAGACAAAAAAGTATCCCGGAATACCATCGCACGGATACGACGGATACGAATACTAAAATACAAATATTGAAATACATTGTTTACTTCGAAGTTCCTTATGCTATAGCTAAAACATTTGTGCGGTGCAAGTCTAGTAATATTACAATTATTGTTCCAATGTACTGAAACGGTCAAGTCAAAAATATTGTCCAAATCACTAGAAAGCGACAGTGCAGTACGAAAAAGCATGCATTTATTTTCTACTCGAGGTTGGTTAGACACATAGCTAATTGCACTAAAATCTACAGTTGCTTCTCAAACAGCGTCCACTCTGCCTCAAGGCAATAAGACACATGAACTCGTGAAATAGCTTTTCATCAAAAACATTATTGGTGCGAGATCTGCCTTGGAAAATAGTTACTTTCATATTCAAAGAATGACAATACTGCCTCACGCGGTCGTCCCGCGGTTTAACCATATGGGCAGTGGTGAACCCTCATGCACTATGACTGTGACCACTTGAGTATTTTTGCTTGGAATAAAACAAAATATCTTCCTTTCTCCATGGAATCGCGTCAACTCAATTCTAGAACAAAGAAGTAAGCAGATATTCTCGTCCTGCTCTGAATCACGGTATAATCGATAGATCGTAGAAGTATTTCACAATACTGAGATACAAATATTTTTACAAATGCATTTTGATACAGATGTACATATACTCAAAAGTAACTCTAAGATACCATGGTAATACACTTGTATCGCGATGCTTCCCAGCCCTGCTCTAGTTACGTACAAAACCTGTGTTCACAGCTCTGCCTCAAGCTGTGTCAGCAAGGAGCCGTGCTGAAAAACTGCAGCTGCGAGTCGAGCTTCATGCCTGCTCCATCTTACAACAGTTACAACGTCTGTGACGTACTCAACAACAATGGTGAGCACATTATAACTTGATGGTAATAAGATAGAGATAAAAGCGGTGTTTCATGAGGGCAGTGTCTGGGCTCCATGCATCCGAGAGTCCCTGGTCGAGACGACCAGCGTGCATGAAGCTATCTAACTCCAACAAATCTAGACACATTTTACGCGCCATTTAGACAGCGGCACCACTATGTTCGGATCTTTGTATCCAGAAGAACTCTTTTGCACACGGAACCACCACAGCGTGAGCAAATGAATGAAAGGGGAAAAGGAGAAAGGGGGAAACGAAAAAGTAGAAAATTCAGAGTGCTTCATTATGGCGCATGTGTAATATGTAGCCTTTCACGATCAGTCCCCGCCGCATTCTTGGCATGTCGCTCGTTCCCGTGGTGCAAACCACGAATACGTGCCAACATATGATTAACAGAATATTACAATTAATTTATACTTACCACTGGTTTTGTTATTGCGGTTAAAAATATAAGCGTGGTAAATATTTAAAAGTGAGTTTTTATTGCGAAATATTGCGATAGCAAATATATATATATATATATATATATATATATATATATAAAGGCACAAAGAAGAACAAATCAGAAGAAATACCTTGTAAGCACACGAACGGGGATTCGACCAAGCGACCCCTCACTCTACAACGCGCTGCATTAAACAACTGAAAGACGCGCAATGAATGCGCTGCCGAAATAACATCAAGCTATCTGGTACAACATTTAGCACTGGTGGTACGCAGATCCCGTAGGAGCTTGTTCATATTACTAAAGGGTACTGCTCCTATTTTTCCTTGCAATTGGAAAACTGCGCTTGAGATGCGAACAAAAAAGTGGCCCCTTTCTGTTCGCATTTGCGATGTGGAACAAAAAAAAAGATTATGAAACACTACGCACACTTTGCATCAGACGCCACCATATAGCGAGAGGTGTAGAGCGGTCAATTCAGGCACCACAGTTTAAAAGAAAAAGAAATATCTAAGCATGGTTCTAAATTGCCGGCCTTTAGAGCGCGTTGCTCAAACACAAAGGCGTAAATTGTGACAGTTTTTAAGTAACGCTTGGACTGTGTATACCTGTGCGTGTTTTTAAACACGATAGTCTTTCTTGGGGACCTTCCACGCAAACATTTTGGTCTGTCTGTCTGTCTGTCTGTCTGTCTGTCTGTCTGTCTGTCTGTCTGTCTGTTTGTCTGTCTGTCTGTCTGTCTGTCTGTCTGTCTGTCTGTCTGTCTGTCTGTCTGTCTGTCTGTCTGTCTGTCTGTACACTTGTCTGTTTGTCCACTCTCAACGGCACCGAGTACTTGAAACGGCCGACCCCATCCGCAGCGCCCACCAATGTTGCTCAAGGTTTAGCGTTGATACTTGTGCAATTGTCAATTAAAAAACAATTATTGCGCATGTTCGGGACACCATACCAACATGTATATATTCTGCATGTGCGCCTTTTACTTGAAAAGGCATACATGAATTTTAAGGACCGTAGCGCTTATCACGCTGCGCTTACCATGCAACGCTTACACGAAAAGGCGAGTGTTTCGAACGCATTGCTAAGGCGAGACGGTGGTGACTCCTACCTGTAGTCTTGCATTCTACACCTTATCACCTCAGGGACGGGCGCGCACACCCGTACCAGAGCCACATGCTTCGTTTTCCAGAAAAACTCCCAGATGGCGCCTATGTCTCACGCGTGAGGCGTGACCTGATTGATGCGCTCGTTCGCCTCCGCTGCACGCTCGAGGCACTCTAACGCAGCGCCTCCAGAATACCATTCACCGATTTTCCCCGCAGAACATCAAATAAATGTTTTGTTCACTATCTCCACACGCAAGAGTATCGCAGATACGGAGTCAATTTTTTCTTAGCGTTCTTTCTTGTGCTCCAGCGGCGTGCTGCCGTTCTTTGTGTGACGTTTCAATTACTCACTATAGCATTCATTATTTCGCCATTGCGGTGAAACAATGACTATTTGCCTATGAATACTCTTCTTTAACATTTACCTTGCGACGCTGAGAAGCGAGCCATAGCAGAAGTCGAGGAGCAGAGCGAAGCGTCAACTGGTGTGCCATAAAAGGGCTCTGAGTTACGTTTATGCTACAGCTGTTTTAATGATGACTAACGGAAATGAGAAAGCCAACTTGGAACTACGTTCAGTATGTTCTTAACAGATGGGTTGCTTTCACTTTACAGAGACTTTGTACTGCGTCGACCGTGTGAGACGCCATTATGAGCTGGGGCAACTGGAATGCAACTGCCCGCAAGCTTGTGTGTGAGTTTCATATTGATAACCATTCATAAAAAACGTCTGTGCACGTCGTCTTAGCTTCAATAAATGGCACAGATACCTGACAAAATCAATGGCCACTCCGCACTTGTGATGTCAAGCCTAAAGGCCGAGTACAGCTCGGTAGCATTCTGTTTTTTGTGTATTTCTTTTAGATGCGGAAGCATCTTATACTCGCGCCTTGTAGTGCGCCGTCCGAGCCGTCCGCACCGCTTCTCGAACATTCGACAGCTGACGCGCGCGCATGCGCCGTCGCGCCGTCGCCCACCATCTGTGCCGCGCGCGCTTCTCCTTCGAGAACATTCGACAGCTGACAGCGCATGCGCCGTCGCGCTGTTTATATACTCAAGGTCGGCGCTCGCTCGCTCAGTTGCCGCTCGTCGGTTGGTTTGTACGGCGCGTCGACGTCCAAGGTCGCGGTGAAATGAATTCCAACGAATCCACAAACACAATGATCGACGTCCCTTCGACCAGCGCCGCCCTTTCGCATACGTGTGTACGTGTTCACTCATTTAACACCCCCTCCTACAACCACGTTAACCAATTTAGCCATCGACCCAAGTAAGTCGCAATTTAACACCCCATTTCACAACCACGTTAACCAATTTAGCCATCGACCCAAGTAAGTCGCACTTTAACACCCCGTTAACCAATTATATGCTCCGCATCCTCCTCAGTGTTCCCCCGAGGGAAGCTGCGGGCAATTTTTTCTTTTCTCCTTTTCTATCTTTTTCTGTCTCTCAATTTTTTTGTGCTATATTATTCTCACTGCTATTTTTATTTCTTCTTCTTTATCTGTCTTCCTTTATCTTTATTTCTTCCTTATTTTCTATTTCTTACTGGCGTCTGTGTCTTTATACTTCTTTCTCCGACTTTCTATGTCTTTGTCTGTTCTATCTTTTTTTTTTCGTGTTTCTATCTCTCTATGTCTTCATTCCTTTTGTTCACCTCTATTTTTTCCTTGTCACTTTCTCTCTTTTCTGTGTTTTTCTCTCTCTTTATTTGCTCATTTTATCACTTTTCCATCTATCTCTTTCATTTCACTTCACTGAACAGATTTTTCGTTTTAACGCTCGCACCTGCTGCAATTGGTCGTGAGGCTTGCCCAATTCCTGTGGCGCATACTCACCTGCGATGTTGTGCACGACGCCGCGAATGTTACCGATAGCTTAAACAGCTTCACTGACATAAAGAAGATAGGCTTACAGACACGAACATAAGAAAAGAGAGAACATGGCGTGCGAATCCACATTTTACAGCCATGCACCACAAAAAAAAAAACACGAGAAAGGTGTACAAGAACACTCGACGTCTGGCTAACGCAGCTGTCGCGTTAACTTCGTACAGGAGGCGTACGCATGCGTCAAACCTTTTTTCAAACCGTGAGATAGGGCAGAAAAAAATGAGGAAGAAAGTTGTGAAGTGAACTTGATCGGACTGGAGCCTACATCAAGCGCGCCTTCGTCACCCCCGAACAACCGATCATCGTCCGGGTCGTCTATAGTATACGGACGTACAAAGGTGGATGCATGGACCGTTCCACTCATCCTTACCAGACTTCGCGCTTGAAACGAACTTTTTTATGTATATACATGCGACGCGCCTCTCGTGCTGTTACTTAAATGTATGTGTTATGCTTAAGTGCAATCTCATAGGTTTGAAGGTGAAAGCCGATTGCTTGGCGACTCATAACGAGTACTGTTGGAAGCAAACCGAATTTTCATCGCTCTTCTTTTCAGGGAAACGTTATTCTTGAAATCAACTTCCATCGCGGCGTGGGCCAAAGATGTGGTGAGTTTAATCTTTCAATCAAAATAAAAGGGTAAGCAGTAATCGCAAAATAAATCTATTGACAATTTCGTCATATCACTTACTTAGATGCTGTAATCCCAATATTTGCTCTTAATTCCTGCTCGTCGGGAAAGATGATCTGCACCAAAAAGCACCACAAAGGCAGCACCAGATTCCCTTATGTGATAGTCTTCATTGATTGATTGATCGATCATAACTTTTTGACGATTCAGCTTTTCTTCGTTACGAATTGAATATGTATACCCATATAAGTGTTTGTGACTGCACCCATTATTTGTATGACTATGTGATCATTGTATATATCACAGTCAACACCAGACACCTGGAGTTGCAAGCCAGGCAATAAACCAGGCTGACATCTCCATGAAATTCATGAAAGATTGTTATCTTTCTAACTAGAAATATTTTTTACAGGGTGGGACTTCCAATGCGAACAGGACAACGGACGAGAACACGAAGTTCGTAAGTGATGTTCATATGGCAGGCCTTCTTTCGTCTCTGTGACTTCGTGCCTAATGGCACTAACGTTATGTTTTATTACTGCCAGTCTTGCTCGCTTGACAACAAGCAACACGCGTGGGGAGAGCATGCAGCTTTATTTGCTTTCCAGTGAAGACCGTAGGCCGATAAGGACTGCAGCTACCATAAATGTGCAGACGCTAACGAGAAATAAAAATAAAGCGCCAAGAATCATGCACCTTCAGCTGTCAGTGACAGCTCAGTTAGTTTTCACACTTTAATTTGGACACAATCACCTACCCTCTCGGTATAAACGAACTGCATGACAACGAATCAGAAATCAGATTTGTGATAATTGACTCGATTAGAATCTGATAACTAACACGAAAACTTCACACTACTCTATAATTACCAGGCAACATCAATATCATATCGCAAGTCACTACAGTTATCATGAGCCAAGTAGCTCATATTGAAGCATTGCTAACGCAGCTATAGGATCGCTAAGCCTGCTCGTAAGGCATTTGCTGCCAGTGAGGTTAGCCTGTCACAAATCAACGTTTATAAATCTCTCTTTCGTATAGAAAATTATTGGCTTGGTTGGTTCGCAATATCTTGCAAAGGAAATGGCAGAGATGGTGCAGAAATAAAGGGCGCTTTTCCCGACTAGTACCCCCTTGTTACGAGCCGCGTCGGTGGCCGCAGCGGACCCAGTAGGTAGCATGAAGCTGGGTGGTGGTCGTCATTCCGCAGGCCACGGGGACGTTCAGAACTCTCGAGAGCTGACGCAGAGGGACAGGCGTAAAGGAAAACTTAACAAGACGTTCATTTGCAACATGTTGGACAGTAACGTCCGAACGACTCTTCTCGCGACACTCTCCTGTTTTCTTCTCGCGGGCTGCTCCCGCTGCCTTGCCGTGCGGTTCCGAAGATATAGGCGGAATGTGTCTTCGGGGAACCAACCACTCATGGAGAGCACAACACAAGTATCCCTTCACACACGTGGCAGATGCACGTGGCACACGCGCGGGGACTCGAAAGCGACCACGCAGGAGAAATTCACGGCAGTCGCTCCTGTAGCACACAACCGGCCTTCCGCACATTCCAGAGGGACCCGCTCGTAGCCACTGCCCCGCAGGTGAAGCGCACAGCCGAGACAAATATAACCGGTGCAGGTGACAACCCGCACACCACAAAAGAATGTCCGAGATGACGGGAAGGCACGCTTGGGGGCATCCTACCCAAGGACTTCGTTACTGCTTTGTAACACCCTCTTCCAAACCACTTCGTTGGAGAGAAACCTCATTTCGGGATACTAACAATCACTTTACTCTGTTTTGTCATGTGATTTGGAGTGTGGCATGTATACGTAACACTTGCAAAGTTTCGTACACAATGAGTCCTACAGCTTTGATAACTGAAACTCTACTTTTATTCATTTTCTTTTTTAAGAGTTCCTGCCAAAGTGGTCATATACTTCCAGAGTCTGACGGCGCAGAATATTCGACAGGTGGCTCAATACAGCGTAAGTGAACCACGCTTTTTTTTTTCTTCGCACGACCACATTCGGAACTATCTAGTGTAAATCTTTTGCGGTGCGCCACTTGCAGCGGCCCCACGCAATAAGGAAAAAGAATTGGTCAGGAGTTGTTTCTGTCTTTATACATGATTGGCTAAATTTACTTACTATAGGATCTTAAGGCAGCTTGTTATCATTTTACGGAACTAGCGCGATGGTACTTGTCCTCGCAGCCTTCGAACCTGGTGAGCAACATGGGCGGCATACTGGGGATGTACGTGAGCTTTTCGTTCCTGGTGATCTTCGAGATATTCGAGGTGATCGCCCGCTCGATGCTGTCGGCACTGCGGGTGTGGCGATCGCGCAACCGGCAGCAGGCTCCCGCCAGTGGTGGCACATGGTGGAAGGCCGAGAGACCGGCCGCCGCAGCTATCACAGTTCCAGAGACGTTCTACGCCAGTCGCGGTGTACCCATTTTCCAGAGGCCGTCGCTGTCGCTGTACCAAGGCAGTGGTAACAATAGGTGGCGATGAATAGAAGTGCTCGCGGCGTAAAGCTCTCGACAGTTTGCGCGTGACGCCGTAGACACAGAACGTTGGCTCCTACATAGCGGCTTATAAGTGACGTCAGGGCAGTAAAATCAAGCGACGATTGCCCAGTTTCGTTGTGATAACGATGTCGCTGGAACGTTATTGGGCATCTATGCATGAAAAATGGAGGAAGCATACATGATGACTAACGTGACATTACACAGTTCGCGTCCCGCCATGTTTGTGCTACAACGTGGCTGTTTCAGTGACGTCAGTGAAAGCCATCTAAAACCCATAGTGAATCCATCGCGTCGAGTCAGCGGAGGAAAACAGGAGCACATCAAGAGCGAGAGAAAGAAGACCGATTGTACCCATTCGGCGTCCTGCATGCCAAATGGTGCCTGTACCAAATGCCACATTGTACGACTTAGTCAAACCAATTCTTATGCGTTTTCTTTTTTTGTTGTTGTTGTTGATTGGGAAATTCTTTATGCTACTTGTTTTTTATTACTGTTACACAAGTAGGTCTATTGATTTTTAAAGCGGTGTGCATAATTTGAATTAATAACTTCGGAGAGCGTAAGAGAAACAGCAGGCAGAACTAGAATCAAAAAAAGGAGAAAAATTAAGTGCTGCTACATTTAGCTAAGCTTTATTGCAAGCTGCACACATTTGTGCATGTTCTATAGCCTATAAGAAAGAGAATATGAAAAACAGACCACCCAGTGTCCGAGATGAACACGAGTCGATGATCCTACGTAAACACGCATGGCATCGGCATGACCTCTTGTCAACTCGTAAGTCGAGCCGACCTATATTACACCTCCCTTTCTTAGACCCAACACCACTATACCACATATACGCCTGTGAACATGTACGCCATGCAATAAAATATTAAAAGCAATGACTGTTCTCGAGCTTTTTTTTTGCCTTTCACATCCCTTGCGATATTTGAACTTAAGGGTTCGTAGCAACTACATGGCGAATTACTATTATCGTGGGTATTATAATGAAAAATATATTTGAGATTTAACGTCCCAAAAACCAAGATATGACTATGCGAGAGGCCGTAGTGGAGGGCTCCGGAAGTTCTGACCATCTGGTGTTCCTTAATGAGCACTGACATCGGACAGTACACGGGCCCCTACTATTCGACCTCCATTGAAATGCGACCTACGTGGTCGGGATCAACCTATTGTGGGTATGTTTGCGCATGCACGATACATAAACAAAAAACAGCAATAAAAACATGGCAATAGAAAAGGCAGTGAGAAAACATACGAAGACACAGAGATTTACATTCTAGTTACCTATAATAATAATAATAATAATAATAATAATAATAATTAATAATATAATAATAATGTAACAAGCGTGTTCTTCGGAGGAGTCTCGGCAAGAAACTCGCCAGGGCAAGTAAGACAGCTGCAGCACAGAAAACAAGAGGCCGAAAGCGCGACAAACGACCGTCATCTTTTTCTCTGGCACAGAGCAAGCGCCGATGTGCACCGGTACAATTTCCCCCCCCGCACAAAGAAGAGCCATCCTGGCGACGGTGACTTAAGGAAAAGACGCTATAGGTGGGTCGTATCAGGGTTTAAATCATGTGACGTGAACTGTTTCGCGGCCTCGGCAGCAATGATCGGGCGATGGGTTGACCGGCTCGACGATGTAGTTTGCGGGAGATGTCTGCTCCAGTATGCGGTAGGGACCGTGGTACCGAAACAAAAGTTTGGTGGAAAGTCCAGGAGTTGTGGCCGGGACCTAAAGCCAAACCAGCTTTCCCGGGGAGTAATGGGCATCAGACGCAGAGGTGTCATGACGGAATTTTTAGCGCGACTGATCTTGCGTGGTGTACGAGCGAGCCAGTTTACGGCATTCTTCGGCGTAAGCAGCAGCTTGAGAGATGGGTTTGCCCTCAGACTTGTCCGGTTGGTATGGCAGAATGGTGTCCATAGAACATGAATTAAGGTTCACGTCCATACAGGAGAAAGAAGGGAGAGAAGCCAGTGGTAGTTTGAGACGCATAGTTGCAAGCTTAGGTGACGAAAAGGAGTACGCGGTCCCAGTTTGTGTGGTCCTTCCGACATGTACATCGCCAGCATGTCGGCAAGGGTATGATTGAAGCGTTCCGCCATGCCATTAGTTTGAGGATAGTATGCGGAAGCGGTGCGGTGTACAATGAGGCATTCTTTTAGCAGACATCGATGCATTTGAGAGGAAGACGCGGCCACGGTCACTAAGTAATTCACGTGGGGCCCCATGGCGCAGAATAAGATGACGAAGACAAGAACCACGCGACGTCTTTCGCAGTGGCGGCTGGTAGCACAGATGTTTCTGCGTACCTCATGAGGTGGTCGATGGCAACTATTATCCAGCGGTTGCCGTCAATAGTGGTCGGGAATGGACCAAAGAGATCGACTCCGCCGCAGTCGAATGTTCGGGCAGGGCAGGGCGATCGCTGTAGAGGACCAGCGGTGCTGTGAGTAGGAACCTTGCGACGTTGGCACGCAGGACACGACTGAACATACCGGCGAACGTATCGATACATGCCTCGCCAGTAGTACCTCCCCTATCGGAAAATTGCCATGGTGGATACTGGAAAACATGGTGGGCTAGTGGAAATAATAGTGGGCGTGGTGGAAATAATAGTGGGCATGGTGGAAATTATGATGGCTATGGTGGGACGTAGTGGAAAATATGGTGGTTATGCGGGACATACTGGTTGGTATGGTGTACAGATGATGGGTAAAGTGGAAATGATGGTGGAAAGCAGAGGTTAGATAGTGGGCAATAATGGGACACTCTGCCCACCATTGCGATAATGCTGGGTAGCCCTAAGCATATAGTGGTGGTGCTTATTTTGGTGGGCTACATGGTGTACCAAGTTGAGAAACTCTTCCCACCATTGCGCTAATGCTGGGAAGCACTAAGCAGATGATGGGTGCTGCTTGTTATGGTGGGCCACATGGTGTACCAAGCTGAGAAGCTCTGCCCACCATCTCGATAATGCTGGGAAGCAGTAAGCAGATGATGGGTGGGCTTATACTGGCGGGCAATTTATATAGTGTACCAATCTGGGATCAGTACACTACATGCTCTACCACCATGATTTCCATCAAAGTTAGGCCTACCGACCGAGCCCGTACAATTGTGTTATTCGTGCTTCTGGGTTTCAGAATACACGATTTCGACGATTAAGTATGACAATACAGCGCAGCCATGGCATCAATTAACCTAAATGAAGCATTTTTTATTGTGTATGGTGTCCGCTCAAGAAGCACCAAACATCGATGCGACGCGATTAAAGCACTCCCAGAGAACGTAATTAAGTGTCTTCTCACCGACAGCCGCCGGTCGCACTCGCCGGCACTTCTCTAGCTTTTGTACGAGAACTCAGACGTGGCAATTCATATGCTTGGTGAACCAACATGAAGCGTAATGTTTCCGGCACACTGCATTCGTTTGGCCAAGCCGTTATGAAGTTGCTTTAGCGAAAAAGCTACAGCATTGCGCTGGCACGACCGCCCTCTACATTGCGCGAAAAGCATCCCAATACTCAATCAAATAAATTAGGCGGGCGTATCTATGGAATGAGACTAGAGGCGTCATAAAGCGTGAGCAGATGTCACCCCTTTAGAACGAGCGCGAAACGGATATTAAACTTGGCAGACCCCGCCGGTAAACTGTTGCGGCTCCCAGTCCACTTGGTTTTTTCTGGAAATTGTGAATTGTAAAAAAAAATAGCACTAGTGCCGTTAACATAGTGTCAATCGTTACAGGCCGCAGTTGCTTGTGTTTAATAAATGTGCAATTTTTAGTAGCAGGTGTAAATCTTGTCTATGTTGTGTACACGACAAACATAACTCAAGTTGAACCGTAAGTTGGTATGCTAACTAAGTATTTAACACCCATACAACGTCATGTTGGTGTGGCGCATTCTTTCGCCGGCACTCGCACGCGTCGGACGCAGGAATCATGGGCTCCCGCGGAGCGGCAAAGGCGGTCCTTGGTGGCCGCGGAAACAGGATTACAGACGAAAGTGACAAGGATATGAGATCATCTTGCCTAATCTGCCAACAGGACGTATTGTTGTGAACACAGTGTTTTTGCACGGTGATATTCGAGTGAGGCCTTTCAAGGTCGAAGATTTCCGAGACGCTCTGGACAAGGAACGACTGCTTCACGACGGTAATTGCATGGGCGCCTACCAGATCAACCATGTGTGGGCCGTCACCTTTAACAGCCAGGAGGCGACGAAGCGGATGACTGATCTGAAAGAACTCCAGGTCAAAGGACGCCGCTGCCTCGTTATCGACCCTCAGGAAGCAGAAGGTGAGGCTGCGGCTTCACTGGCTGTTACACGGCGTTTCGGACGAAGATGTCCGCACGGCGTTGGCAGCGTTCGGGAAAGTTACAGAAGTGACCCGGGAACGCTGGCGTGTGGAAGGAGTCAATGAGAAGAATTCGACGACCCGCACTGTTTTCATTAAGCTGAAAAGCGGTATGAAAGTCGAGGACCTGCCTCATCAGATACGAGTCGCCGGTGCATTAGCCTTAGTGGTAGCCCCAGGTCGGCCTATGCAATGCCTGCGTTGCAGCGGAACAGGACATGTGCGTCGCGAGTGTAAGGTGCCTCGTTGCTCGCGCTGCCGGCGTTTCGGGCATGGGGACGCGGAATGCGTTCGTTCGTACGCCGCAGTGACCCGCGTCAGCGGAGGCCGAAGATGCGTCAGAACACATTATGGACGTGACAGAAGCAGAGGACGCGGCTAAAGGTTGCGGAGATCAAGTCGCAGGAAAATTTGAACTGCACATCTGCAAACATCAGTAGACGAATCTACACTGGCACCTGTTGGCACTCAACCAGGTTCTGCAGCTGTATCGACCGATACAGCGGACAATGCGGTGACAGACGCAGGCTGTGAAGTAGACGGAGCGTCTGCCTATGCGTCGGAAGCAAGACCAAGTTGTCGATGGGCCTCCTGTAGCGTTGGTTTCGACACGAAGATAGAAGGAAACACGTGCAACGCCAGCCGCGTCTCCTTGGCCCAGCGGTGCCGTTTCAGCCATTAAAAGACCATTGGAAGACCCCTGGAAGACGGCAGACAAGAACAGTGCAAGTAGCGTGGAAGAACCACCGGCAAAGACGCCGACTGGCAGACGCAACAGCATGAGAGCAAGAGCTGGTGGCAATACGGACAAAAAAGCTGTAAACAATTCTCTTCTACTGTGCAGTGAAACCGGGCGGTCGGACGGTCCTGGAGGCGTCTAGCGTAGCGCTAGACGTGCCAGGTAAGCACCATTGCTCCGGGCCTAACTCCTCCACATGGTTGTAATGGCGCCTCAAGTATCATTTAGCTTCGCCACGCTGAATGTTAGAGGCTTGGCTTCAAAGAAGAAGCAAAGCCAAGTCTACCGGTTGTTATTGGAAGAAAATCTGGATGTGCTTGCAGTGCAGGAGACGAAAGTTGAAGGCGAGGAGGAGACTGGGAGCATGGTGCTTAAGTTTACATCACGGTATTTTGCCACTGTGAGCCAGGCCATAGGCACATCAGGGGGATGCAGTGTTCTTTTTGTTAGAAAACTGCCAGGATTAGTCATATAAAATGTCTTTTTTCTTGCTCTTCAGGCCGAAGTAGTATGGTGTGATATTGTTTATTGTGACACTGATGGCGCATTATATGTCTTATGCTCCAACTATTGGCCAGGAAAGATCGGGTTTTTTTCCAATTTACGACAACATATGTGTACTGGTAGGAAACTCTTATTGGTGGGTGATTTCAACTGTGTCTTGAATGAAAGTGATAGATCAAGCAGGCGCAACGTTAAAGATAGAAGCAGTGATGTCCTGGCACACGGTGATTATTTGAACACGAATTAGTAGATGTTGCGGAGTGTTTTGCATAGCTCCCGAGATGTGAAGTATATCCACTTTTCAAGGCACAAGTAATGCCCGATTGGATCGACTTTACCTTACTGCAGATGCGATAACCAGTGTAGCAGTATTATAATGATGTCCCTGTTTCCTTTCCGATCACTGTCTTGTAAAATGCATATCGGGTCAAAAAAAGAAAGGAACGTCTTTTCTTGGGAACAGTGGAAAATGAACTCTAACCTCTTGAAGGATGAGTCGTTAGCGATCAGTTATTAAAGAAATAAGTAATATTAACAAAGAGTGTATGGACGAAATAGGAGAAGAATGGGAGCTATTCAAGCAGCGAATCAAAATAAAAGCAATAGAGAGATCTAGCGTTTTATCTTTTGAATCTAAGAAGAATGAGAAAGAGCTTAGACGAACACTTGAGAGACTAACAGCTCTTGAATGTGAAAAACCTGGAGTATATGATGACGATTTGCGGAGTATTAAACAGAGGATAGAGGTATATGAGGAGGAACGCTATCGCGGAGCGCTAGTGCGAGCCAGAGCAGCATCAATGACGGTGGATGATCGCCCGACGAAGCGAGCGCTTGGATTAGAGAAGAGTCATGCCAGACGAAATCACATAGATGCCATTGAAGTCAACGGTACCGAAGTTTCGGACAATGAGAGCATAGGACGAGCGTTTGGCAAACACTACGAAGGACTCTTCGCTGCCACGCCCATTGATTCAGAGGAATTTAAGCAGGAGTTCCTTAGCAGAATGCCGAAGTTGTCAGATAACACCAAATCAGCTTAGAGCTATCCATAACGCCGACGGAAGTAGAAAAGGGCTATAGATAAAATGAATCCTGGTAAATCTCCAGGGCCGGACGGGCTTAGTGCTTCGTTTTATAAGGAGTTCAAAAATGAATTATCCCAAGTACTTGCAGATGTCTTCAATCAAGCTGATAAACTTAATGTCCTCCCTAGGTCCTTTAGTGAAGCACATACAGTTTTGATACCTAAGACAGAACACTCGGAGAAGTTAAAATTAGTTTCTTCGTATAGACCGATATCACTAACTAATTGTGATTACAAAATTTTAATGAAAGTACTAGCACGGCGACTTCAAGGGGTAATCAAAGAATTAGTAGGGCCTCACCAAACATGTGGGATTATGGGACGCTCCATTGTGACTAATATACACAAGATGCGCTGTGTGCTCGAGTGTAGCGATGCCAATCAAGTAGGGGTAGCCATTCTACAGATTGATCTCGAGAAAACTTTTGATTGTGTTTCCCACAACCTTCTGCTTGCCATTCTTGACCATGTCAACGTTGGTTTTGTAATCAGAGATGGAGTATCTATGGCATACCGGAACTGCACAACCCGACTGGTAATCAATAAGACGCTAGGAGATACAATTAACATAAAGCGTTTTGTTCGTCAGGCTGCCGGCCCCTACTTTTCAGTTTATACTAGGTGCCGTAAAACTTAAAAGAAATAAATATTTGTGTTGCAATAGCTCAAAACGTTGCATTCGTGGCTATAGATTACAAGAATCCGAAGTTAAAATTTTGGCATATGCCGACGATGTGGCGTGTGTGTATCGATCAAGATAGTGTACCACTACCATCAGTGTGGTTAAAAGGTTCGGCAAGGCAACTGGCAGTCTAGTAACTGGGGAAAGTGTCTGGGTTTCTGGCATGGAGAGTGGTCATCAAAACCAGACTATTTTGCCAATGTTAAATGGGTGACCACAGCTGTCAAGTACTTAGGGGTGCCACTGGAATTTATAATGATAATGAGAACTACTGGCAAGAACAAGCGAAAGAAATCCGGACGAAAGCTAATAGATGCAACGGTAATCATCTGTCAGTGTTTGCTAGGGCGACTGTCTGTAATCTTTTCTTTGCCTCAAAACTTTGGTATGTGATGCAAGTATTGCATTGTTCAAGGGCAAACATACAGAAGTTCCATCGTATCTTCGCAGTGTTCGTGTGGGCTTCGAACTGGGAGAGATGCAGTCGAACTAATCTGTTTCGAAAAGTGAAACACGGAGGGCTTGGTTTAACACATCTTTTCATACGCCAAGTCGTAAATAGGTTCTTTTTTTTTTTCGCTACACAAGGGACCCTTTCTTACGTACAGTGTGCCAAATGAGACTGACGCGGGCTTTACCTGGATATGTGGTTAGCACGAATGACATGACCGGTGCTGTGCGCGGGTATCTTAAAGAGGTTATTCTAAGTGTACGGTTTTATCTGTTAGATTTTCCAATGAATATTGTTTTCAGTGACTCGAAAGAAGTTGTACAAAGATGTATGCGATGTTGTTTTACCTGAACCGCTGTACCGTGCCATGTACGCTGGAGGTGAAGGGAAGATGTGCTTAAAAGAGTGAAGAGAATGCAAGTGGCTCCTGGCGCGAAGTCTTTCTTTTTCAAGCTGCACACAGGTACACTATCAGTCAGGACATTTCAAGCAGACCGTGGTTTTTACTTACCTTGGGGGACAAATTGCCTTATCTGTAAAAAACGGAAATATTGACCATGTTTTCTTACATTGTTGGGAAGGAGTATATTTTTGGGATGTACTTCAAAGGACGTTACAGAAAGAATTACCTTTAAATTCATATGGTATAAGATTTCTGCCAATAGTGGACGAAGAGGGAATGCCTTTTGATTTGATTATGCTATGTGACTTCACTGTTTATGGCGGGCCCGTATGCGGGTTTCTATCGCGATCAGGATGCACGGCCTGCACGAATGTATTTCCGTGAATGTATGGCCAAGTATGTTGAACTTCAGAAAACTCAGGAGATTTTACCTGAGTGGTTGTCGAGGGTGGAGCCCTTGGCAGCACTTAGGAATTTTAAGTTTTGTCGGACTGTTACTGCTTGTTTTTGTTTTGCTTGTGGTTTGATGTATGCGCCTGTAAACAGGCAATAAAGCAAAAAAAATGTTGGTTGTGGAGCAGTGGTAGCGTCTTCGAATGGGAATCCGCAGGGAAGGGTGTGCTGTGCAGCGAACTTGAAGGCGAGCGTTCGATCCTCCGTACGCCTGTTTTTTTTTTT